>VACF01002499.1:0-88315 GCA_006891605.1 Pleurozium schreberi | reverse complement strand
ATTAGTGATGTTAGAATTATGAACAATATTTTTTTTTGAACAATCTAAGCATCTTCTTGAAAAAATAACGTACAGGATTCAGTTCTATATGCATTTTCACAATTTAAAAGAGAATGTTTGAAAAGTTCTAGAACAATCTCACCATACAAATTCATTGTGTTTCAATCCCATCTTAGAGCTATCAACAATGTAGTTTTTCTTTCAATCTTCAATCTATCTCTATTTAACAATTTTTTATGGATGAAAATCAAGCTGTTTTATTTTGAAATTTTTTTTCTTATACTTTCAACTCAATTCTTCAAGACAAAAAATTTTAAAATCAAAGACCACATCGCAAAAAAATCCACAAATGGTAGTCAAAGTCATCTGAAAGTGTAGGCCAATGTTCAAAAATTGTCTTTCCCTAACTTAAGTAGCTAATATTTTCCAATCTATACAGCTACACTTCATGATATTCTTATCGCATGATTTTGAACAAGTCAAGTACAAGATTCAATGGTTGGATTTAAAAAAAAAACATTCTTTTTGTTTCCTTGGATGAATGCAACAAAATTGGCAATTTTGAGTGGTTTCTGACCAAAACAACGGGCATTGGTCCTTCCAGATGGAAATTAAATAATTCATCAAAAAACAAAGTTTTGCATGATTGAAGCTAGTGAGTATTTGCTATGCTCAATTGGAATTGCATGAGAATTGAATGTTGTTTATGAAAAATAGAATTGCTAGTTGTATTGAAGGAAGCGCTAGCATGATTGTGAATATAGCATCTATGAGTCCACAAGCCTAGGAGTTTATAAATAGACACCTTCTATGGTTATAGGTACATATGTCTTATAGACTCTTTTTATGTTCTAGTATACCTATGTTTTAGGTTCATATACCTCCAAATGGTTGCAGATATATACCTACCACCAAGTTCAAGGTGTCTAGGCTCACATCTTTGAGCTCACAGGCTAGCATCATTATTTGTATTTAATATTATGTAAGATTCTTTAATTGAATGCTACAATAAAAAAATTTGTAAGATTAGAGGACACAAATATATTGTACAATAAGTGAATATGTTAGAAGGTGGATATTTTTAGTGCCCTATGTCATTTTAAATTTTAAGTCCAAAGATCTCGTTACTCACAGATGCAGCTCCACATTTGCACGTTGTTGATGCTACTCATAGCCATGAATCACCATCACAGACAAAAAAACTTGAACTCTTTCATGAACACAAATTCTTGAAGAGACAAATTAATTCGGCAAAGTCCTTTGGCCCAGAAGTTCATACTGTTTTGGATATTGGAATTGCGATCAATTCGTCGAACAATGCTTAAGAGCAACCCCACAACAACACGGTCAAGCAACATTGTAAACATTCTGCGCCATTGGTCTTCTTGTGACAAAGAAGAGCAATGGTGTAGAACATTTACTGTGTTGCTTGGCCGTTCTTCTGACAAAGAAGATCAATGGTGTAGAACGTTTATAGTGTTGCTTGGCCATCTTGCTGTGGGGTTGGTCTAAGAGCTTCATTGTGATTGCACATGGATTTTGCGAGAGCTCCAGCGATCCCCTGCAAACCAATTCAAGATTGAATGACAAGTAGAATGACATAGTGTTCGGGAAGATTTTTTACTCTTACTGGCCAATTTCCTTCAACTCCAAAATGGAATTAGTTGTTCCGACATAATGTATGGTTATTTCTTCTATTCATCATACAAAATAAAAAAAATTTAGTCTTTTTTACTGATTTTTGGCCGATGTTTCTAATGTGCAAACGGTTTTTTGGCCAAATCTACCGACTAACTTTGAACTAGTTGCTTGTTCTTCCCCGACATTGGAATGACCGTAACTACACTAATGATGTTAAATAGTGTACCCATACTAACTATTTTAGAAATGCTATAAGTTTTTACTCTTCATGAATACTTTTATGGAATGCATGGATCCTATAGTTCTATAGTTGGGAAAACTTTGTACCTATAGTTGGTAAAAATATTATTTAAGAGTAAAAACTTATGACTGTTTTAAATCAATTAGTGTAGTAAACACTATTTAACATCATTAGTGTAGCGTTCTGAGACTGTTTTGGAAGCGGGAGAGTAGGTGGTGAGAAAAGAGAATGATGTGATATTACAGAGGGGGGTGTATTCATCCATTCGGTGAGAGCGACGAAGTTAAGTAGTCATCCAGAAAGACAATGTTTTCATTCGTCGTAAGGGTTAGGGTTTGGCGCTCTGGCCTTGAAGTCTGCGGAAGCGCATTTGGACAGGTCTCTTTGTCCCCCACGCCTCGCGCACCGAGTTGAGCTGCGTCTACGGTCCTTAAGTTTTCGTCGCGATGGCCCCCAAGCCCGTTACAGCGAGCAGGAACAAGGAGCTTGTCCGGGGCATCGGACGCAACGGCAKGTCCAAGACCTATCACAAGCGCGGCTTGTGGGCCATCAAGGCCAAGAATGGTGGCAGCTTCCCCACTCACCAGAAGGCTGCCGCGGCCGAGGTTCCCGCCGTCCGTGCTCCCAAATTCTACCCGGCTGATGATGTTAAGAAGCCCCTGCACAAGAACAAGGTCGTCAACGCGCCAAAGCTGAGGTGCGTCTCGGCTTTTAGGGTTTCGTTTGTTATATGCTGTTCTTCCTTTCTAATTTTTTTGTGTTCCGGTACCACTTCCTGAGAAAGTAGTTGAGACGTATTATCGTTGCGTGAGAATGTAGTTTGTCCAGGCTGTTGTGATCAGGGTTTTGAGGTTTGGTAACTGAATTACTGGATTCCTATTCTGAAATGTAAGTGTTGGCCAAGAAGGTATAGAATTTTTTCACGCTTCTCTGTTTTATCTTTGTCCCTACAATCATGGAGTATTATGGCGTGAGAATGATTTTTCGACCTAAGAGGTATTGTTGTCAGGGTTTGGAGGGTGTGCTAGTGGAGTCACTTGATTCGATTTCCAGATGTCATGTCAGCGGATTTAACTTTTAAGGGTCTTCGCGTGCGGTTGTTCTCTTCAGCTTCAGAGGAAAACTTTGTATGTCACTGGTACAGGTTATCTTTGAGGTGACTGCATTTGTGCTGAATTGTGACCGTTTGGGACTTGCAGGTCAAGCATCTCTCCGGGAACTGTTCTGATTCTGTTGGCTGGTCACTTCAAGGGCAAGCGTGTTGTGTTCCTGAAGCAGTTGGAATCCGGCCTTCTACTGGTTACTGGTGTGTACTTTTCTCCTTCCATGTCCAGGATAAGATTAATTATGATATTTCGAATATGCCGGGTGTGAGTTTTGGTGATTAGGGATTTGTCGCGCTTCTGGTTTACCCGTCATATGAAAGTTCCTCGGTCTTGTTCATAAGGGGTCGGCATACCTTCCCGAGTGATTCCTCTTTTTCTTCCCTTCGGTATGCTTATTGGTCCCCTCCTAAAGGATGCTCTCCGTTGGACGTTCTACTCTTCTAGCGTTAAGGAGGCCTCCTTCCTCAAACATTCCCCGGATTCATTCTTCCCGTCTTTTGTCTTTATCGACAGCGGTTAGTTCTAGTACAGATCCGAGCGCCAGGTTTTTTCATGTGATATAGGGTTTTAATTTGATGGCGGTATGTGTTCCAGGACCCTTCAAGGTGAATGGCGTCCCTTTGAGGAGAGTGAATCAGGCTTACGTTATAGCGACATCAACTAAGATCGATATTTCGTCTGTCGATGTTGTCAAATACGCCGACTCCTACTTCAAGAAGGAAGTGACCAAGAAGAAGAAGGGCGAGTCTGAGTTTTTCGAAGCTGAGAAGGATGTAAGTGTTTTATTGCATTCGTCACGAGATTTGGGGGAGTGAAGTGTGAGAACTATGGCTGATGTTGTAGATTTATGACGAGGTGTACATCGCAGCATGTTTGCGATGTAGATTCTGACCCTTCCTGTCAACCATGGCAATGCAGAAGGAGGAGACCACCCTGTCGGAGGAGAAGAAGGAAAATTATACGTAGGAAATTCCCAAATACCTTGTTGTACATAGGTTAGAACCAGACTTGGGTGGAAGTTAGAAGGTTTGGGTGATAATGCTCCAAAGGCCCCAGAACCTCCTAAACTAGTAGCTAGGCAGGGCTAGATGGGTTGAGAAAGTTCTGTGAGATCTTTAGGCTAGCCCTAGCAATAGGATTTAGTTTTTCCATCCCACCAACGAAATAATAAAAATTCCACTTATTACCTACAAGAGTTACTATTGCAAGACAGATTGTTGTAGGGAATGTACCACCCACAATACTACAAAAGGCAATTTTAGATATGCACCATGCTTGAGACCCAATGGCAAAATCCATTTGCCGAGGTCATGTTTTTATAACAATTGTAGTGGTGAAGGCTAGAAATTTGATGGTGATAGGGCAAATTTGTAGGTCATGGAATTAGATGAGACGGAATTGGATTTTCCACTACAAGAGAAAGGGGTGTTTTAAGTAGAGTCCTAGAGATAAGATTTTAAGTAATGACCTATAAGGAGTCAATTTAATTTACTAAAAACACAAGTCTTTTAAGTAAAATTTTACTTAAAAGACATGTATTTTTAGTATAGTCTTACTTAAAAGACTCCTTATAGGTCATTACTTAAAATCTTATCTCTAGGACTATACTTAAAAGACCCCTTTCTTTTGTAGTGTTCTTACCTTGAACACCTACTTCAATTAATGTATAGATTAGTGTCTACATCACCTTCATTAGCCACATGTGATGTCTTTGTTTGATTGAAGAATTGTTGAAGTTGATAATATTGACTCCTTTCTAGAAAAGTTGGAAAAGTTTTGTCAATAAATAAAACAAGATATGCATTACAATATAAGGGTGGCCCTCCACCAAATTTTTCATTTGAAATGCTTTAATATTTGTTTGTATATAAAATTTTTGGTATTTAAAATTTATGTGTTATTATATAATTACAAAAGTATACTATATTGTAGACAAAAAGAAAAGTTTTTTTCCATCTCATTCAACTCCAATTCATTATCCTCGAAATATTAATGGCTTAACCGTTGAACACCCTCATTGTTCTTTGAACATGTTAGAAATGTCGGAACAAAATAAAAAATCACTTCCATTGAAAGGAAACTTCAATTCCCATGCATTCAATCTACACAAGCACTAATAAAGTAGAAAAAAACAAATGACATAAAACAAAAGGAGAAGCAACCTTTGAGAATTGGAAACATCATTATGGCACCACAAAATCAATGTGATGAACACTAGCTTACAATAGTATTTGCACTCTTAATTGCCACAATTGCAACAAAAAATTGTTATTATTAAATGATAAGATTTGTTTCTCTTAGGACGGTGAAATTGGTGAATGATAAGATAATCCAATACAATGTACAGTGCATTATTTGGATAACACAAGAATAAATATGAATTTTCTAAGGCTAGTTGCCTAATGATAGGCTTGTGTACCATAAATCAATATAAACTTTTAGTGTTTAAACCTTGTACATTTTCATAAGTAATGTCTTCATACTAGGCAAAAATCTAAGTGTGACATTTTTGGCAATGATGATTTTGTATTTGCTTTACAAGTACAAGTAGAAAGTTTTGTGCTATTGTAGCGTGATACTTGTGAACTTTGCATTGGGAATGCATCTAAGGAGTTGGAATCTCAATTTAGGAAATTTAGAATTCTTTTGAAATTCTTGTTGAGAGAAAGACGTGTGTATAAATGTTTCTGATTGATATTTGCATTCAAATTTAAAAACCATCACCAATGTCTTTTAATCAACTATCATGCAAAACCATGAATATTAACTTCTAATGCACCATTGTCTCGTTAGGAGACAAAATGGTTCTTGGGCAACCTCCTATAACCTCATTTTTAGTGAATTTTTATGAATTTTTTGAATAAGATAGAAATAATTAATAGATTTATAAGAATAGAATTTTTATTTCAATCAGTACCGAGAACAAAAGTTATGCCATCTTAAACATAATTTTCACGTTGTTGGGCAAAAGAAGAAATCCACAAAAACTTGAAATTAAATTGAAATTTTTCTGACAATTCATATGTTTTTCTACATGTAAAGCTTTGATTTATTTCATTTGGATTAGTGATGTCAAAGTTATGAACAATCTTTTTTTTTGAACAATCTAAGCATCTTCTTGAAAAAATAACGCGATAGAGTTTATTTCTGATTGCATTTTCACAATTTAAAAAAAATTGTTTGAAAGGTTCAAATTTTCCTTCTAGAACAATCTCACCATGGGGATTAGTGTGTTTCAATCCCATCCTAGAGCTATCAACAATTTAGTTTTTCTTTCAATCTTGGATCTATCTCTACTTAACAGTTTTATAAGGATGAAAATCAAGATTTTTTTTTTTGAAATTCTTTTTTACACTTTCAACTCAATACTTCAAGACAAATTTTTTTAAATTCAAAGTCCACACTGCAATAAAATTCTATAAATGATCATCTTCAGCAGCTGAGAATGAATGGAAGGTGATTCGCGTGTCTTCGCTGGCAACGGAGCGAAGAAACACAAACAGGAGAAACCAGATCATGAGGTTCATTCTGCACTGTCCTGCTCTACAAGCCCAACGCACATATGCACTCAAATCAAGTAGGAAAACCGACACTCTTGTACATTCAAGCATGTGTATGGACTGCCAGCTTCAATTCTTGTTGCCTTCAGTGTCAAAGAAATTGAAAAATTTGTAAACAAATGGCTAATTTCATTAAAATGGCGATATTCCGTTATTTAGGCACTTTTTAAAGTTCAGACTACGCAATCTGAAATCTAAACCACTCATAGATTTTTGGAATCTATAACTGAACTAGATTTTTGAAATCTATATGTATATTAGATATTTCAGACCCACGCGGTTTGAAATTGAAGAGTGCCATAGATTTTTGACATCTAGAAATATCATAGATATCTCAAAATCTAAACTTGTCCTAGATGTCACTTCACAATTTAGAGTGCGCGGTTTGAAAATGGCACATGGAATACCGCCATTTTAATAAAATTCACCATAGGTCAAGCTCATCGTTACATGAATGACGAGTAAATGTGTTCAGAGGTTTTATTGATCCATGACGTCCTGATGTAGACAAGCTTACTCCATAGGGTTTAATTTGTCAATTTCGGTGATCAGGCAAAAGTTCATGCTTGGACAATCAACTCAGTTCAGTTCTTGTATGGGTTATTGCCCATGTCACTCTCAATCATGTGAACACATGTGTTTTCTTCCTTCGATTGAAGAGCCGTTGAAGGTGAAGCAAGTGGCCACAAGTCTTTTCAGGAAAAAGGCCATATTCGTTATATTGAGACTTTTTGCAGATTTTGAGACGGAATGCTAATTATTGGAAAATTCATWTAAAAATATAGTAGTTAAAACCAAAAATAAATAATGTTCAAATAGTGATCCTATAAAGAAGTTCTAAGAGTTGGTGTTGTTACTTATTTGTAAAAAAATACTAGTAAAGAAATAAAGCGGTTTATTTTCGAGTTGAAGATAGAAATGAGACTGCGAAAAGTCTCAATATAACGAATATGACCTTGAAAGGAAAATCGTGGGTAGGTGTACACGAGTGCGAAGTACGTGTCTATGTCTATGTATGTATTGGAGATAGATACATAATTATTTATCACAATTTCATTCATCAAACACTCAAAATCTCCATTAATTACAAATGCTAGAACTCGTATCAATGCAATATTTTTAGAGACAGTTCAATTGCAATGACAGCCAGTCCAACACCACCACCATTTCAAGCTCCGAGTGCGTGTAACAGCAAACTAAGGCCTTTTTTATAAATCTACAAACCAGCGTCGGTAAATAACGCTCACTCTAACTAGCTTCACAACGCTTTCAGAATGATGGGCAAGCCGAACTTGGGCTTTTGCACCACCATGACTATGGGATGGTGCTTGTAGTTCGGAGAAGGCAGCAGTTGGAACCGTCGAAGCACCATAGCCAACACGATCCTGGCCACCATGACTGTCAAGTTGTTGCCAATGCAAGTCCTCGGACCCAATCCGAAGGGGAAAAACGCTTGTCGGTGGGAGCTCGCCTCCGACGCTCCATTGGCGAATCTCCCCGGATTGAACTCTCCGACGTCGGCTCCCCAGTAGTCTTGGTCTTGGTGAATGGCTGCTAACGCACATTCGATGTTCATGCCTTTGGGCACGAACAATCCTTCTCTAAGTTGCAAATCCTTTGTTGCTACTCTTGTCACAGAAATCACGGGTGGAAACAATCGTAGGGTTTCATTACACACCATTCCCACCTAAATGCCATATTGCAAAAAAAGAAAAAAAATACCCAAAAAACCCCATTAGAAGTTAATTCCATTAATTGAGATCTCATTGAAGGAGAAACTCTGAGAAGCTTCGAACTCAGAACGAGAGTTGCTAGTATGTGAGCCCATGAGCTTAGAAAACTATAGATGGCCTATGACTGACATATTGTAAAGTTGCCAATCACTGCACAGACAAAATCTAAATCCTTTTCCACATAAATATAGAGACTTGCATATTTTGAAATTTGGTATGATTATTAAATGCCATGTTAAGACTCATCTACAAAAAACGGAATGCAAAAAGATTCTTTTCTACAAATTTTATTGCAATTTAAAGGCAATGAAGTTGAAATCTAGTTTAAAGTTTCTTGCATCGGCCTTCACCACACATTGTGCGGTCATTGGACGGTGATACAAGATTTGGTTCCAATCACAATTGAATTGGTAGTTCACTTGAATTGTACGGTAAGTGTTTGGTAATTGGAAGGTTTTGTTGTGTGGTTTTTGGAACTATGTGGTAAATGGTTGGTTTACTCTAGGTGTCCGTAGTGTAGAAATTTTCTATACTTATAGTGCAACTATGTTATAGATACTTATATGATAGGTGTTTATGTTATAAGTGTGTTCAATGGTTATAGGATATCTAGTTATACATATGCTCAAGGCTCATATGCTCACATTTTCATGCTCACATACTAGCCATTGTTGAACTCCCGACCTYATTGTAAAATCCTAAAATCCTAAGATAGAAAAGCCCTAGTGGAAAGATCTTGAAACCATTTGGTTTTTGAAATTGCTTTCATGTATTACAAGAAAACATTTATGTTCTTRAATCAAGTCTTATTTGCAATAGATGTAGGAAAATYATTTGGTAGAAAATAGTTTTATTAAGTAAAYTATAATCCTTACTACTTTATCTAATTGCARCAATTGTCTTCTACARTAACTTCAATTTAAATCYTTACATACGGAGTGTCTACCCTTTATTTTGGATGGGAAATGAAGAACAAAATTWATTTWAAATKCATGGTGCATGAATAGTRGAGTGGAGACAATAATGTACCACTCTTCACTCTTGGTAAAAAATGAATTCATTAATGGTAATACAGAAATGGTTGCTTTATAAGAGAGTGTAGGACAATGCTTTGATATTATGGAAAAGTTTTTCCAATGTGCATGAGAAGGATTTAAAATTCAATACCTAGATCAAAGTGCCAAAAATGGATTTCCACGTTAGATTCTCAAGTGTCCACATCACGTCATGTACATCATTCACAAGATGACATGTGGTACTCTTTTTACAAAAAATGATTAGTTTATGCTGAATTTGACTTTCACGTAGTGTATTGTTTTTTAGAGTAAAAAAAACATTGATCACAATGCACTCATGAAGCRGAGAATGAGCATACTCACCACTTTTAGGTTGGACACCATACTAGCATTCCAATTTTGTTCCTCATCCAAGACTTCCAAAACCTCTGCACGCGCACGGTCTTGCCATTCGGGATGCAATGCCAACATTTGCATTGCAAAGATCAAAAGATTTGATGCTGTGTCTTGGCCTCCAAAGTAGAGGGTCTTGAAATGGCCAAATACCGACGCCATGTTGAACTCTTGCGCACTTTCGTCCCATCCCTCCGTTGCTGCATTGAGCATGCGACCTAGTATGTCTTCGTTGCCATAATCACTCTTKTCCCCCTTTTGCACTGCTTCTTTCCGGACATTGATCATGGCATGGAGTAGAGCATCCACTTTKGAAGTACAAAAATTGATCAACCGGTTTCCTTTGGTAGGAAGGTATCTGTTAGAAAGCACCAAATGCATGTGAGCCCCATAAATAATGGATAGAGCTTGCAAATAATTAATCATGTTTAAAAGCATGGCTTGGAATTTCATTTCATGAAATCATGGTGGAGAAGTTGCAAGTACCTGTAGCCGGGAATGAGCCAATAGGCTGCGCTCTGGAACATTGTCATGACTTCGTTTGCAAGGATTCTCTGATACTTGAAGATTTTCTCCCCTTTYTCAKAATCCTCCCTAGAAGTTGTCATTGAGATAATTTTTCCAGAGATTTTGTGAAGACTAAAAGCCACATCAATTTCCACTTTGCCATGTGCTTCGGCTACCTTTTGTTCCCACATTTGTATCTCTGATGTTGCTCCTTGCACCATAGCTTCGACCATGACCTACATGCCATGATCAAAATTCTTAATTCATCCCAACTCAAATCTGAGGTTGGAGATTTTGTTTTTAATGAAAATTGATGTTAAACATATAGTCAGGCAGCTAGATATCTAGATATAACTCGTGAATAGCTTGCATTATAGATTGACACGGAAAATCGTAGCTTGGAAATAAAATATCTCCCCGAAATAAACTGCAAACACAGCAGAGAATCGAAGGCTCAGAGAAMATCAGTTGCAACGTTTTTCACAGATAGAAATGTGCTTGCATTCTACAGGGTCGTCACCTTGATGTCGAAAGAAAAGGAACTGGGAGATGGACACGGGGGGAAGGATTACATCACAGGGAGACCGGAAGGGTGATACCGGGGAGGTTATTATATTATATTTCAGTGACTGTGTAAAGTTTCTAAATGTGGAAATAAAAAGTTTGGGAGGTATAGTTACACAGTGAAATATAAAACCCTCCCGGTCTCCCTGAGTGTGATGTAATCCTTCCCGCGTGACTGTCCACTCATCTCCCTGTTCTTTTTCTTTTGACATCAAGGTGATGACCCTGTACAATGCAAGCACATTTCTATCTGTGGAAAACGTTGCAATTGGTGTTCTTTGAGTCCCCTCCGCATCATCAATATACTATGGAGAATTTCATTAAATTGGCTGTATTCCATGTGCCATTTTCAACCATGTAGTTTGAATTGCTTAAGTGAAATGTAAGGCAATTATAGATTTTGAGTCATCTACGACTTTTGGAGATGTCAAAAATCTATGACATATATAGATTTCAGACCGCACGGTCTAACACATCTAGAACAAGTATAGACCTAGTGCTGGTCACTGACTTCATCAAGTGCACCGACCTAGTACCAGCTTCGGGTATTAGGTCGATGCTGCAGCCCCCAGTGTTTTTTTAAGGCGATTTGCAGTCAATTTACACCAAAATAATCGGCCCTGCACCAAACCCTTAGAATAGCACAATTTTGGATGAAATTGTCAAAAAAATTCCAATTTGAAAAAATAATAATTCAGATGAAATTTCTAGTTTGTGGATGAAACATAATTTTGAATATGTGATACTCCGTGTGTTTTTGAAAAAGTCCCATGATTCCTTTATAAGACACAAACGAAACACAAATGTTTTTTTAGACATAGAGGGAGTATTTGCTAATGTGATACTTTCTATCCAATATGTGAATGAATGTAGAAATTTGCCACTCTCGCACTTCATGAAAAATGAAAAAAACAAAACCCTGCTAGTGCAGCCCCATTGGATGACGTTGCAATTGGTGCGTTGTAAAGAACCAAGTAACCAACTTGATTGTAAGTATACAGAGGGACAATGCATACATGGCCTGTACATCAGTGCGAAGGGTCTAATTATCCCTCTAAAGTCCCAACTCCCAAGGCCATTTATTTGCCAAAAAAAACTTACTGCCATGTGTTTATCGAAAGGGTGAATGCATGAAAGACCGACCAGTTTTTGTAGCGTTCATTATTAGTTTATTATTGGTGAGTATTAGACCTTTTGGAAAAAAATATTTAAAAATCAAATAAAATATGGATAATTAGCACAATACTGTAAATAGCATGACACCAAAATTTGAGACCCAAAAACAGTTTAGGTCGAAAGTTATTCACAAATTAGAGTGACACATTTTTAAAGAAAATAGATACTTTGACGTTTTAATTTGTAGAAAATAGGAAATGTAATTTAAAAATAAATAAAAAATTGGAAATTTGGAATAACTTTATGATAAAGATATTTCACCAAAGTAATGATCTTAAAACCATCTTGAATATTCACAAGTGCGTGCGCAAGAGAGCCATATTAGCACACATGTAGAGGACATAAATAATATTTTTTTAGATTCCCTTTGGTGGATGCATGCCCACGGGTGATTGCAAGAAACACTTGTCCTATTTTTTGTCCCCTTACCCTTGGACAGGTGGGTTTTTGCTCATAACTTTTGCATAGTTTGATTTTTTGGAGTGAAACTTGGAATAAAGGTATATGAGGTAGTTTTAGACATTGAGTAATTTTTTCAAAATTTTCAAAATTATTTTACTATTTTTAACTTGCCTCTGATTGGATGTCTACCTTGGCCATTTAGGAGGTTCTTAGTACTATTTTCTACCCAAAAATCCAAATTTGAAGCTCAAAATTGAGATGCAAAGACTTCTACTAAAGTTCCATAGGTGCACGAAGAGATTTTTTAAAAATAATAATTTGTCCACCCTCCACATGTGCTCAAAGATTTGTCATTTCAGAGACAGGTTCCCTCAACTACCGGTTCCGCTCCATTTGACTGGGAGTGATTCATGTGAAATTTTTTTTTCACGAATTGGCGGCATGAATGGACAAGAACGCGCGTATGACTTCCACGAATTGGTAAACACTGCAAACACATTGAACTACGTTCCAGCAACTGAGTATGGAAAAAATGGACTAACATTCAAGAAGCAACATAATAAAATGGAGAATTGTTGGGAATCACTTCACAAGCTTCAGCTAGGTGAAGTAAGGTGCAATCTGGGAGACTACAGCACGATATCATCAAATGGTGAGGTGATAGCCGCTCTACAGGAGGGCTTGAAAGAGGCCCAAAGGATGTTGTGAGCTCTAAATATGGCCCCAAGTGCCCACTGCCAAGCCCARAAACGGATTTGGTATGACAAGCCATGGTTGGTGGAGAGAGCGGATCCAAAAAGTTTTACTTACAAACCAAGTGGCAGACCAATGTCCGGGGAAGATGGAGACTCAGAGGYGTTGCGGGATCGTTTGCATGTTGAAGCAGCATCCTCTTCAGGCGCAAGAGATACACCCCAAATGCGGGACTGCGTTGAAGATGACATTGTCGATGATGGCTTGAATCATTTGGGAGTGCTGGAACAAGAAACCTGTGATGCAGTGACGGATGTGTTAAATCAAGCTCGGTTACAAGGCCCGAAACGAACGAGAAGATTTCACCAACAGTTCAGGTGGATGGGCATTGCATATACAAGTCGACACTTGTATCACAGCTGAATGGTAACAACTTTCTTTCAAAAGACCGCCTTGCTAGAATTAAGCATAGTATTCAATTCAATAACCATGACAATTGCATTCGTGCAAGCACTTTGCATGGGACAGGTTTGCTGTGCATAGGGTCAAATTGCGGGGTGCACTTTGTTCAACGCAACACAACTCGTTTATCTTTGACTGTGAGAATTGCTGCAAAGCGAAATAGAGGTCGTCCACCAAATTCTTCTGGGATGGGCAACGCTACTAACATTTTGCAAGCTGTAGATGAGGGTGCGTGGTGGGTGGGTAGGGTTCAAGCTATGCGTCGATGAAATGGAAGACAATTTGGTGTCTTGCGCCAACCTGTTGACCTCTTGTCTCGTATGGAGGAAAATGGGAAACTAAAACCGAACAATCCCYACATTGAAGTCATGCTCCAGTATTATAGAAAACATGTTGGTCGAGACAAATTTAAATATGATCACACCGACGGCAAGTGGATTGATGTAGATTGCATTATTTGTACGGTGAACATGAGTTACAATCTGGTAAACAAAGTGTACTCTTTAGATAGAAATGACTCAGAGCAATTTAGCCAATTCGTGTATGCCCGCAAGCACTGAAGGACAATTGAGTGAACCTGAATTGGCGGCCTGCTCCGATTTTATTGGTGAGCGTTCTGTCATTCTTTTTCCTTGTAAACTCCGATAGAACCATAAATTAGAGTCTTTGTTAGTTGCCAGACTATGCATTGAAGGACATGTGCATGTAGAATACCGAGGACGTAGCGTACGTCCTCAACACAAACTACAGAACTCTTTGATTTTGGTCTCTCTTTTGTGTCATCTTATGTTACTGATTTACTAAAGCTCGGATGTTCGCAGGTGCGGGCAACCCTGAACCTCCCTATTTTAATTTTGCGGCCCAATTTTGCTCAGCAAATATGGGAGGCTTTCCCAAATTTGTTCAGTCTTCAACGTGTAGGGAAGATCGTGAATATGTTGCGCAGATAAGCAAGGTTTAAGRACACATTCTACATATTCATTCTTTTTTTAGTCCTATTTGGTTTTGCTCAGGAATTCMTGCACCGTAAACCTATATGCCTTGGGTTCTATGTTTAGCTAATTTCAGTATCATGAAGTTTTATAGCACTTGGAAGTATTATATTGTGAACACATTGAACCGTTGTAAAATCCTTTGCACTGAATTGAAGCATAATTTTTGAGTCTTGGCCCAATACCTAGAAGTGTTAATCTATTTTTTACCTTTTGTTCATTCGTGCTTACCTTCAGATTCGCTGGACTCAGAGCTGCCTCAGATTTTCTTCAGCGGCCGAGATGAAGCTAACAACGTATAACACTCCAAGTATTAGCAGGTGCAAGACTCATTTCTGTGTTTTTCTGGCATTTCAATGTTTTTTGTAATTTCTAAGCTTTGTCATGCCAAAATGATTTAGACTTTCCACCCTCAACCTTGAATTTCAATTCTGAGTACAGGATATCGTTGCTCCCTAAATCGGTTTTGCTCYTGTCCAATGTCCATGCCACAGGATTCATTTACCTTTCTAGTTTGAATGTGGTAGGTATTTGCTTATGAATGAACGTCTAATAATGACTCCACTACCATATTATAGTATATTTTGTACTCAATCACTGTAATCCTGTACTTCCCATCATTAGTGCCATGAACTAACCATTGAGTACTAGGATGCTTGGGTACTTGTCAATTCTCAGTCGCAATTTTGTGCTAAAACTGGTATTCAAATGATTGCCCTCCTAGATTTTGTTTCCTGAAAGGGGGATTCTCTTAAGATTGTAGTGTATTTCTCCCTAAACTCTCAGGTATCATCTCTCACTTCTTGTCAGTGGATTATTCAAATTTTTTTTCACACCCTAAAGCTTCATGTGCTCAGGAACTGTGAGCTTGATGTCTTTCCAAAATATCGTTGCTAATGAAGAGGGTGCTTGGTGAACTTCCACACTCATTTTTGTGGAGGATGCACAGATCGTGGAGGGCCTGCGTCTCTGCTTCTTTTTCTCCGGCTGAACCTCGGTGTCGCGTTGCAAGAATCGTGCGGCGATATTGCCCTGAAACCTACCAAGTTTTGCGATTCCGTCGTAAGTCATCCTCGCCGTTCCAAGTTTGTGCTCCGCTGGTATTTGCTCGTTTTTTATTCCTGAATTGGATGATCCTCATGTTGTTTGTTGTTTCTGCGGTAGTGGTTGCGGAATTGCACATTGATGGAGGGACTGTGAACCGATTGGAGCTGCACCGTGATTTCCAGAGTCTCGTGTTGCACTGAATTTTGCACCGTAGGACCTAACGCTGGACCGAGCGCTTGATCTGTGGGTGCGCAAATCGTCAATTGATCTTTTTTGCGTATCTCTTTAAGCTTTTAATTCCTAAACCTCATTTTTCTGTGTGGTTCACGTACCATTCCTTATGTTTACGGTTTGCAATTGTGTTGTTGCAGTGAAGTCATTCCCGGAGCTCCAGCGCAGTTGCTACACCACGCCTCCACAAATTCTGCTATAAGCTTGAAGTCATCGGAGTTTCTTAGTACCACAAGTATGATTCAAGCTACAATTTGAGAACTTGAACAACGTGTGGAATGCACTTACTCTAAACCAAGAAGACATCTTTATCATTCTATGCTACTAGCTTCACGATCTGATTCCGATGAATGACCTAAAACTGCATCATTTCTACCTTGCTTGTTTTATCACAATCCTTTTAGGGCTTTGTTTCAATGTCCACTCCAAACTAAGCCATAGAATTTCTGCTGTCTGCTACCTGTCCTAATCCTCGCCATTTTGCTGTAGTGCTTCCTAAACCCAAAATGGCGGAGGGGACTGAAGCACGCAAGAAAGCACACACTTGCGCTTGCACTGAAACGAAGATGCAGGCAATGGAGGTACTAGTGTTTTGGACGCTGCAGCAAGTTGGCTCGTGGACAGGTTGGGAAGGGGCAAGCATTGGAGATAATGAGCGTGTTGCAACGTTGAAGCTCCTTGTCCAATGCGCAACCCTCAACCAACGCATTCAGAATTTGGTGGTGACCACGCCAGAGTTTGCTGCTTGCAGGCTAATCGCAGCAGATCTTCATGCAACCCCAAAGAAGCTGCATGAGGTTACAATTCGCCACTATGAGGAGAGTGTGGCTTTGCTCTCCAAATCCTGGATGTTGCAGACGCCAATGGAACCTCGCTTGCAAGTGTCCCCATTTCACAAATTGGACACTTCTGCCTTGTTGGAGCTTYGAAGATGCTTGAAGACWRGATGGATTACTGAATTCTRCGTGCCTCGTGGTGGTCTAAACCCGGAAAACCGYTYAGTTTGGATAACCCCGTCCCYAAGGTTGTGAGGATTTTCTAGGAAATAGAAGCAATTGCAACTTTTAATRTAGCAGTGYTAAGTTGGAAGTCTTCCAATCTTTGATAAAAGTATGACTTTGTTAGACTTCTAAGACTCGTCATGTGGATGTGCATATGACTTACTTYGAGGTGATTTGGTTTATCTTTTGCTTGCAATTTTGACTGTAAATGACCGTTTCAGCATGGTTTCAGTTCCAAGTCTTTTGTTGCTGCTYAGACATMAGACTCAATAAGAACCATCAAAATYGTCATGTACCCTTATGCATGTATGTTTTTTGKATTTTTATCAAATCATTCTCCTAATCTTTCAACTTCGCGTGMATTCTGTTTTTTTGGTTATAAAGAAAATAGCCTACCAAAAATTACATTAACATGGCAAATATAAGTAATGATAGAGTTCCAACAAATAGGCCATTTTGGAAAATTAAGTAATTATAGGGGTACTTTAATTCTTGCCTTGGAGCTAAATAGCCCCACAAAAATTACCCCGTCGCCGCACGTGGTACTCAAAATGTACATAGAGTGAACCCCCCGAGGGAAAAAATATTTTTTTAAAAGACCTATCTACAAGATCTTGTACTTTTCTGGTCTAAGATCATGCAATAAAAATTTCATGAAATTTGATCGTATAGATTGGAAGATATTAGCATTCAAAGTTGGAAAAAAAAGTTTTTTTGAACACTATGAAAGCTGGTTAATCTTTTGAAAGTACCTACTGAAGGTGCACCTTTTGCAAAGAATTTGGAAGGGGCGTACATTCCACAACATAATGGCGTTGTTGACGTGTACAATGATGTAAAATTAGCTTTTGTGCCCCTCATTGCAATATCATAGCCCTTAGCTGATAAATACCTTGTGCTACCTGGTGCATTAGATGTTTTTTGGACCGTCTAGAAGACTGCGAGTTTCCGGGCTGTGGGAACACATTGGGAACTCTGGGAACTCTACCACGTAGGCAGTCTGACATGGCACAGAGACTGCCACGTCAGATAATACTAATTAATTAATTATTTTTATTATTTGTTAATTATTTTGAAAAAAAAATTTGAAAAAAAAAAAATTTTGAAATCAATTTTCAGTTTCTWTATACTTTCTAAGATTTCTGGAAAAAAAATTTTTTTTTTTTTTTTTTTGAAATTCAAAATTTCAGCCCAGTAGTCCCTGGTTACCTGTATAGGCAACAGTTTCAGGGAACAGCCCCAAAACAGGCTCTTGCAGGGCTGAAAAAACATCTAATGGGCACAAAACCCCTAAAAACCCTGAAATAGAGGCACTATTTGTATAAGAAAAATTTGTATATGACATAAGTTAAACAACCCAATGTAGTAAGTCACCCAATTCCAACATCTATTATACCTTCTCACTAGCATTAGGGTCACTTCACACTATAGCCGTCCAAGTCGAAAGGCCGTGGGATTGAGTGGCCAAAGGTTAGTGAGAGTCCAAGGAAATGAGCAATAAATAGGCCATAAAAACTAGGAATTAGAGCCTTCGGCCGGCCATAGTGTGAAGCCTCCAAAGGCCAAAGGCCAAGCCCAAAGTCCAAATCTACTCCATTTTTTTTATTTATATCCTTTCTCTCCATAATAAAATCCATCGAGTTTCTAAATTTTTTGTGAATTGTTACCCATGTGGCAATTTTTGCAAGCGGTAGGTTAAAAAAACATGAGAAAGGAGTCAAAAATAACCTTGAAAAAAAAATTACAGCACATGCCCTCACTAATAAACAAAGAATATGAAGGAATATAAATGAAATATAAATGGAATAAAAAGGTGGGATTAGACATTGAAGGGAAGTAGGTACATTGAATGCTAAGACTCATGGCTTTTTGTAGTGGAGACTAGGCGTCAAAATAACAAAATAACAAAATAACAAAATACAAAATAACAAAATAACAAAATAACAAAATAACAAAATAACAAAATACAAAATAACAAAATAACAAAATAACAAAATAACAAAATAACAAAATAACAAAATAACAAAATAACAAAATGGCTCTGAGTAACCTTTTAAGGGCTTCTTGCCACGTAGTGATTCCTTCAAGTTGACCAATCCCCACCAATCTCCACCAATGGGCTTGTCCACCAATATCAATATTGGTGAACCTTGCAACCTAGCTTCTCGATGACCGAGGCCACCAAGACAATCAATTTTCACTTCTTGTCTTCTAGTGCTTTTTCCATCAACCTAATGTATATGGCAAGAGGCCCTAGGCAAGTAGGCATCATTGCAATGCTCTACGGAAGAACACGTCAATTGGTGGTTTAGTCCATGCTTTACCAATTTAATCCCAATGAACTTTGAAAATCACAGAAAATTCATTTTTTGTCGTATTGTCTTTGTTGTAGGTGCAAATGGCTTCTCTCAAACTTTTTAACCTCTAAACATGAAGAGAAGTACCCAAAATCAAGAAGGTACCCAATTGCAATAAATTCTTGACACAATTGTCATTCTAGAATGTAAATCTATATAGACCATAGACAACTTTTTGTTTAGTTGGATGGAATTATTTTGCACTATGGACTTTTTAATTAAAAAAAATTGTCTTGAAGAATTGATTTGGAAATCTGTGAAAAAATTTCAAAATAAAAAAGTTTGATTCTCATTCTTTAAAAATTGTTGAATAGATGTAAGTCCAAGATCGAAAGAAAAACTCAACCATTGATAGGTGTAAGATGGGATTGTTCAGAACGCAATAATTCAAGGAGGCAGGTGAGATTATTCTAGCAAGTAAATCTAACCTGGTTAAACAATTATTCTTTTGAGAAATTGGGAAGTTGCTTAAAAAAATGAGCACTACAAGTTATTTTTTCAAAAAACTGCTTAGATTGCCCAAAAAATGAAATTGCTCATAACTTTCAAATCACTAATCCAAATGGGATGATCAAGGCTTGCTACATAGATAAAATTACAATCTATGAGAATAATAAATTTCAATTTAATTTCAAATTTTTGTAGATTTTATTTTATTTTTCCGAGTTGAAATTTGGATTTTTTGTAGTTTAACTTTTGCTTTTAAGCATTGATTTATATAAGCTTATAATCCCACTAAGCTAATAAGCCTTTCTATCTTATGACAAAGTTTCAAAATTATTACTAAAACTTGCGTTCATAGGAACTTGCCCAAAATCCATTTTGTCCCCCGAGAGGACACTGGACCTTTAGGGATTAAGGTATTGAAAAGTTGAGTCAATGATATCATTTACTTGTTGCCCTTTTGAAGTTATTCTATGCAAGGGGTAGATTTTGCATAAATGAATAATATTTGTCAAAAAGTGCCAATTGCCATCCTGTGATTAGCTTAGTGTGATGTAGACCTTCCAAAACTTAAAGTGAAAATTCCATTTTGGTACTGGGAAGTTCCTCTTTATGTATCGTAGTACCATGAGCTTAATCAATCCATATATAATTTATAAAAATGATGTGTTTTAAAGTACTAAGATTGTGGCATTCAAATATCAAAGCTCTTCATCTATACATAAAATATTTAGAAGAAAAAATATTTTGAATCTTTTTATTCTTAGCATTTGTTGCACCTTATTTTTTGGTGAAAAAAATTATTAGGAGATGACAAACCTGACCATTGGAGATAATAATGTCTCATTCACAATTTTACAATAATGTTTCATTATATTAATCTCTTATATAGTATCATGTTCTTTACAATAATGAAAAGATTTAGAAAAAAAACTCTCAAGGTCCTGAATTTGTCCTTGTGTGAAGTGATAGAAGGCAAGAGCATGAATTATATATTTACATTTTTAATATATTTTGTATAAGGTAGCAATTTAAAATCAATGTTTCTTAAAACATAGTTTTCTCTTGCAAATCCTAATTGTTTTTTTAATTTTTATTTTAGTCATTTTGTCCTTTCTTTTTGTTTTTGTTTTCTTGTTCAAAGGATGTAGATGAAAATTGCACATATAGGGATTATAAATTCAGTTCGATATGTATCCTACCTAGTTGGATTATTTTGTTGCCATTGCTAGGTGTGGTTCTAATGACAATTTTTAAAATGAAAATAGTAATATGTTCAAGTAAAATACAACCCAATTTGATTCTTAATTTATTGATACTTATACAATATTCCATGGATTTTCAAAGTTGAGAGTATAAGCCATACCTATTTAAGCCCTTAGACTCCTTTTTAACAAGTACCTTCGAAGCAAAAAATGCTCAATTCTCATTGTTTGCATCAATGAGCTCTTTAACCCCTAAAGGAGGTTGCAACCACCATTGGCCTACATTTACTGTATTCAGCCCCAATGTGTAGGAGAATGAATGTATTTGCATATACGTGGAACTTGAACATTGTGGGCACCAGGGTAAGGAATAGTTAGAAATTTTCTTTAGAAAAATTCAGAGCTTTATTGAGGAACTTGTGTCTATGGAAAGTGGGATATCACAGTATGTATGGATACAAACTGTATCTCTCCTGATCCCGTGCAATGAAAATACAGGACCATGGGTGTCAGGTTTGAACGTACTAGTGACCGGTTTAAAAGGTTGGTGGTCGTTAGCTCCACGCTCCACCACGATGCTGAACTCCTGCTGCTCACCGCAGGTTTTTTGGTGAAAACACTGGGTGATTTTATTTGCCACTTACGATAAAATTTGCAAATTCTGAGGTCAAATTTGCAATCAAGGGCCCCGAGTTTTCTAGCCGATGAGAAGAAATACAAAATTGACAAGGCACAAAATAGGGGGCATTTTTACATTTATCTTCTAATGGGGCAATAAAAGGGGTCAATTTGTCCTGGCCAATGTCGAGGTACCTACTTCCTCACTTGTTCACAATTTCTGGAGTGAACCATGAGGTGTTTTGTTACCTACACTAAATAGTAAAATTAGGTTGCCTTTACAATTAGGTTGCCTTACTCCAAGAAACTGACTCTACAAGCTATCAAAGTCAATAAAAATTTCTACAAATACTTCCATTTGTACACATGGAAGTTTCAAGACTTCCAACTACACCAATAACTAATTCAAAAGTAGTGCATAACACTATAAGAACCCCGTGTTTTGGGGGATGTTTTCACTATTTTTCTTGATGCATTTTTGTGGACATTAAATAAAACATGGGTTGTTTTATTTAATGTCCACTAAAATGCGTCGAGAAAAATAGTGAAAACATCCCCCAAAACACGGGGTTCTTATAGTGTAATGGTACAATAACAATAAATATTTATATAGTGAGGTCCCGAGTGTGGTATGTCAAGAAATTAGTGAGGGGCAACCTAATTTCACTATTTGGTGTAGCAAGCGTGGGCTAGTGAAGGACTTGGAATCATCTTCAAGAGACTAGAGGACGCATACGCTAACAAAGGATGCTAACGTGGATTTAACCCTTAAATACCCGAGGCAACAATTTTTAGTGTTGACTATACTTTGAAGTTAAATAAAACCTAACCAAGTTTCTATTTTTAGTAGGTTAAATTTTTCAAGAATTCTTTTAGAAGTTTAGTTTTAGCATCAAAAATCTGATTTTGAAAGTGATTACTTATGATTTTTCTATTCAAGATTTTGTGCATGGGTGTCCATTGCAATCTTGACTTTCCATAGTCTTGAGGGCTTTCGAAATGAGCCTCAAATACACTATATCTTGGAAAAAAAATCTCATTAAAAATTCATATAAAAAAAATGTATAATAGATTTTGAAAAGCCATATTTTGATTGGGGTTATGCACATTAGGCCCTTTAACCTCATATTTTGTTGGTGAACAACTTTGTAGATTTGACATGTGAAAAGAAGATTGAAAAAACTTAAGTTACTTTTGTAGTTTTAACACCCTTGTATTCAAACATTATAATCTGTCAATCCAAGTGCAATATATTTTTGTTTTCTTTTCTTATGTGATCTCTAACATGTGGAGTTTGAATTTTTATGGTTACAATACAAAAAAATTGATCCAACTTATCAAAACGTTGGCTTTTTGTTCAAGGGTGATTGCAAGAAACATTTGTCACCTATTTTTTGTCCCTTTGCCTTGAGACGGGTGGTTTTTTGCTCATAACTCTTGCATCTTTTGATTTTTTGGAGTGAAATTTGGAATGAACATGCATGAGGTAGTTTTAGACATTGAATAATGTTTTCAAAATTTTCAAAATTATTTTATTATTTTTAACTTGCCCCTGATTAGATGTCTACCTTGGCCATTTTGGAGGGTTTTCAAATCCAAGACTCTAAGCACATAATAGAAATGGACATGGAGAAAGCAAACGAAGAGGTGCTGAAAAGAGTCTTCTTTCATATTCTAAACAATTTGGCTCTCTTGTCACTTGAAGGTTATACTTGAATAGTAGGTGATAATAAACCGTGTAACTTGTATAATACCTTCACATCACCTTGTTTTGTTCAGACATAGCAATCATGTTCAATCATTGCATACGAGAAATACCAAATGGCTAATCCAGAAACCTTAGAGAATACTTTGCCCAAACCTGATCCATACTTATATTTTCTCTAAATTTTTGGCCATCTGAACATGTCCATACATTTTGCTAAACTATATTAGCCTCTCCAGGGAACTCAAGTGAAAAGATTGGGGTCAAAAAACAACTTCATGAAGCATGAAATGTTGCTTTGTACACAAACTGGATTTGAAATATGGTCCTAGATGTGACTGTATTCTAAAGTCCAACCTCCTTTAGGGATTAACTATCATTGGATGCTCTTAAAAACTTGTGGCATTTTTGGGTGAAGATGGTGTCCATTCAAAACCAAACTAAAAATGCCAAAATTAAAATGGGGTTGGTTTTGGAGCCTCCTACCTTAGAAAAAGCTTGTGCCTTTCTAATACCTTTCCATGGATGCACAGAAGGCTTGAATTCAATGACATTGGAGAAATTGATTAACCCTTAACGTACATTGTATCCTCATGAATTAATGATTTGAGACTAATCATTGTCAAATACTATTTGAAAGAATAATTTGAAAGTGATATATAAATCAAAGTCATAGATTTTGAGTTTTAGATTCCATCCATACGGCTGTAAGATTTACCTATGCTATTACCAATATTTTTTTTTATAAATTTAAAAAAAAGGTTGTTTCACTATTCCTTCTAAATTCAATTATAAGAAAAATATTATCATTTTTTGAGAACTATTTGTTGGAATGGATTTAAAATGAGGTTCTCTTGATATAGAGATTTTTTGAAATTCTTATATTTTTTAAAACTATGACTTCATTTTTGCAAGTCTAGTTTTGGATTAGAGTCAATGTAATTTTGGCTTGTTCAACAACTTGACATACTTCCACATTTGTAATTTTAGAAAATTACTAGTGTGCCTTGTGTCGTTGCCACACACAAAACAAAAGTAAAAGTAATTTTCAAATTTTTGGAATCATAAAAACTTTGAAATTCAATAAATTTCATCCCATAGGTGGGAACGCTACGAAATCAAGCCCGTGTACCCCTCCTTGCTGAGGGCTTTCCGACGATACCAAGCACGCCACCGGGGGACGCACGGTCCGGGAGATCTCAATGTAACATACAAAACAAATTAAACAAGCAAACAACTTGATTTAAAGGATAGATTTTTAGCAAATACTGCATTACTTAAAACTTTGAAATTCAATAACTTTCATCTCGTAGGTCGGAACACCACCAAACCAAGCCCATGCACCCCTCTTCTCTGAGAGAGTGAGAGCTTTCCAGTGGTACCAAGCATGCCATTGGAAAATGCACGGTCCAAAATATACATAATTTAGCAAACATTGCATTACTTAAAACTTTGAAATTCAATAACTTTTGCACCGTACGTTGGAACACCACGAAACAAAGCCCATGCACCCCTCCTTGCCGAGAGCTTTCTGATGGTACCAAGCATGCAATTGGAGGACGCCCGGTCTATTTTTAAAATTTTTAGACCCCAAAATATTTTTGAAATTCAATAACTTTCATCCTGTAGATTGGAACGCCACAAAACCAAGCCTATGCACCCCTCCTTGCCGAGGGCTTTCCGATGGTATCAAGCATGCCACCACAGGATGCACGATCCAGGAGATCTCAACGTAACAAACAAAACAAAGCAAAACAAAACAAACAAATAGCCTAATTTAAAGGATAGATATGTGTATTCTAATAACACCAAATCCAACCATTAGATTGGCCAACAACTTGATAAAGTATCTCTACATATTAGAGTGACTTTCATCCAAGTTTCCAATTTTTGTGACATGAGAAACAAATGTCAATTTGAATGTATTGATTGTTTAGGAACTCAACACTAGAGACATCTTGCAATTTCAAGATGACTTTGACTACTATTTGTGGAAACTTTTTGCATTATGGACTTTGAATTTAAAATTTTTTATGCTGAAAAATTGAGTTGAAAGTCTAGAAAAAATATTTCTAAAAGAAAAACTTTATTTTCATTCTTTAAAAAATTGTTAAGTAGAAGTAGGTCTAAGATTGAATAAATAACTAAATTTTAAATAGCTCTAAGATAGAATTGAAGTACAATAATCCAAGCGGTGAGATTGTTTTAGCAAGCATATTTATCCTTGTCACGCAATATTTTTTGAAAAATTGTGAAATTTGCATTAAAAAATGAATCTTATAAGTTATTTTTCCAAGAATTTTCTTGGATTGCCCAAAAAACAAGATTGTTCATAACTTTCTCATTACTAGTCCAAATAGAATGAATCAAAGCTTCACATATACACAAAAATGTAATATTCTAGGAAAAAAATTGAAAAATTGAAAATTTGAGTTTTTGTGATTTTTTTTGTGTTGCCCGCCAACCTCCTTTTTTAGCTTATTGTGCCATAGTTTTTGCTCTTGGGTACCAATTGAAATTAAAATTGTACAAACCTACAACAAGGTGCATTTTGGTCCACATAGGGCCAATGGGTCTTTAGAAGTTATACCAAGGGTTGTATGTACATGCACATCAATTGAAGGTACCCGTCCCAATTCATCAAAGCCTCCATATACATGAACACAAACTGAGAGCTACATTGAATAGGGGTTTTAAAGAGACCAAACAATTAACCCATTAAGGACCGTGGTTGATTTGGAGGGCACGCAAGACATTCTCTAGTTTCTAATTAAACATGGAAAAAATATCAAATCGTGATGCTTTCCGGAGATTTGACTATGCCAATGGAATTGGCATGAATGATTGGGCCTCCACAACAAATTTTGTGGCAATTCAAAGTTCCCTTTTTGGAAGATTTTTGTATTTTCAGCCCAAATTTCATTAATTTTTTCAATCCCTTAAGGATAGTTGCAAGAATCACCTGTCATTTTTGGGTCAAAATGGCCTTAGTACTGGAGTTAGTACAGTGACTTTTGGAATAAAATTATCAAAAATGAAATAAAATATGGATAATTTGTAAAGCATTCAAAAAATCATGTGTAAAAATTCAGACCTAGGAAAATTTATCTTTAAAAGTTATGCACACTCAAAGAGTGATGGAAAATGCCAAGAAAATGGACACTTTGATGTTTGATTTTTAGAATAAAGTAAAAATATTCAAAAAATTCTCCAAAAAAAGACATTTTCCTCACTTCAAGATGCTTATTCTCGACCGTTTTTGTCTTTGAAAAAAAAATTGAGTTCTTTTCACTTGTGCCAAACTAGTGCACTTTGAGCACATGTGGAAGGTGGACAAATTATTATTTTAAAAAAATCTCTTCGTGCGCCTATGGAACTTTAGTAGAAGTCTTTGCATCTCAATTTTGAGCTTCAAATTTGGATTTTTGGGTAGAAAATAGTACTAAAAACCTCCAAAATGGCCAAGATAGATACCCAATCAGAGGCAAGTTAAAAATAGTAAAATAATTTTGAAAATTTTGAAAAAATTACTCAATGTCTAAAACTACCTCATGTACCTTTATTCCAAGTTTCACTCCAAAAATCAAACTATGCAAAGTTATGAGCAAAAACCCACCTGTCCAAGGGCAAGGGGATAAAAAATAGGATAAGTGTTTCTTGCAATCACCCTAAACTGCATGCTAGCACAGATTATCTTGATTCTTGTACCAATGCATTAGATATACAATTCTCCACACCCGTCCTTTATTGTCCGTATCCAAAGTCATTCTAAATCTCTAGCTATCAATGAAAAGTGTCAATATCAACCCAAAAGTGATCAACTGGTCCTTAATAAGTTCAAGGGATTTATTGTGGAAAACTTTAGATGTTTGAAATATGATGTACAACCCCCATACACTTAAATAACTACTGATGTACAACAAGTCAACAACAGTAGATATTTATATAGTGTGAAATATCAATTAATTAGTATGGGTCCGTTTAATATTCCTATTTAGTGTAGATATCGATGATTGCCAGGCTTCACTTCACACCTACACCATTTCAAGCTTCATTCATGTAATACTATATAAATGCTTGGGATAGTCTGTAGCAGTGGTGAGTACGTGGTGACCTCGCCAATGGTGCTAAAGAATCACCGAGTRCCTCCCACATGCATTATACAAAACCCACGTTTTAGGTGACGTTTTTAAATTCTTTATAACGGATTTTAGGTGATGTCAAATGCAGCAAACCCATGTTTTTATGTTAACATTGATGTTATATTAGACATTTTGTTGACATAACAAAATGGGTTTGTAGCATTCAACATCATCAAAAATTTGTTATAATAAATTTAAAAACATCACCTAAAACTTGGGTTGTTTTATACTGGCGTAAAGGACAAGGCAACAAATGAAGTTTCTTAAACCCTACAAAGTGGAGCGGTGTGAGTAGGGTTTAGGCCCCGTAGCGAAGCGGCGTTAGGCGCGTAGCTACAATCCTCCTTAGGGTATATCCGTATATGAAGGGGCTTAGTGGTTGATTGGTTGAGTTCTTTTGGTTTTACTAAAATAAAAGAGAGTTCAAACATTGGGCAAGATGGATGTCGTTGGTTTGTTGGATAGAGAGGTGGGGTGGAAAGGCACTCACCCGCCCATTCCTCACTCCTCAGGCAATGGCGGAGGAGGTCACCATTGCTACAGGTTTCCTGCCGAACTTAGGCTTCTATATCAAGGTTAGGGTGGAACGGTGCTTGTACTCCGAAGAAGGTAATAGCTAAAACAGTCGAAGCACCAGTGCTCGGAGCTCCGAGCTCTTACCCTAAACCCTATAGCCCTAATGAAGAGAATTAGCATAGATAATAAAACCATTCAGCACAACCAAAGTCTCCTTTCAAGCTTAAAACACTGTTTAGAGGTCTCTCCAAGATTACTTTTTTAGTGTATTGAGCAACGTCTTTGGTGACGCATAGGTGACGCATAGGGTAGCAAATTCTAGTAGAGAACTCGTTCACAATCTCCRCGTCTAGTACCACCAATTTCGTCGTCGTTCCCCACCAGTAGAGAAACTTGTTGCATACTTACAAGTTCATATGCATGAATTGTTATTTATGCACGCCTGTTGTGATTTGTGAATTAACAGAACCAGGCTACTTAGGACATAATCTCAATGAGATCTAATCAGCTGCTGGTGTCKCGAAGGGGACCATTTGAGAAGACTTGAAGAAGGACAATACGTAGGCCTAGGGTATAAGCCATTTGCCCATTTCCTCTCCCAGTTCCGGTTCAGTTTCTTTTCTTGATAATGCAAGATTTGCCAAATCTTGCTCTCTTAAACCAACGTCCATTTCCTTAATCTGGCTTCAAATCAACACTGAAAGCTCTAAAAACTAACTACTAGAACAGGTAATACGTTTCAGGCGCTCGAGTCTAAGTACTGGGAACACCCACAAATCAACGAAATTGAYGCTACCAAATACATGTGAGAATATTATCCCAGRTAGGTCGTCGCTAGCATACCCTTCGCKGSTGACTGAAATCYKGAGCTTGTACGACGCAGATTTAATTGTAGAAACTGTATGCATGCCATGATTTTTCATCCCTCAAGTGGCGCACCAAGTTAGCAAATACTCTGTTTTCTACGCCAAGAATCCGGACTCYAAGACTCGGTTACCTAGTTCGTCAGAAAGACTGACTGTAAGCAGGATGCAATACAAACATCATTGTAAATCAGCACAATCTTCAATCACTAGCTGTACACGATGACGTCGAGGAATGTGGTACCGTATTTCGAAAAGTACATGGCCTACAACGGCGTGACTGCATATGGGCGAGAGATYGGTGAAGCTAACTCATCCATGGAAACGATCGACGCCGAGAATTTCACCATGTCCATGTGTTAATTGATCCAGCAGGTCTTGAACGAAGGTCCACTTACGCACGTCTTACTTGGCCATAATGCAAAGCAGTAGCAGCGGCTAGACTAGCTCCCACAGCACAGCTCTCACAAGTTTGAAGATCGCGCTCGCCATCATCTGTGCCAGTTCCGATAAACTGGCACGATTCCAAACAGCATGGCCACGGCTACGGCTACGCACACCTGGATCCTCCGCACGTACATTGTTTGCTTCAAATTGAATTATGGCAGTGAATAATTACAACTTATTTATCGGATTATAAGTGCCTGAAGTATGGTTGTATGTCTTAAATACACAACTGAAATCTGAGGAGCCCTTAGTTCTGAGCCAGCTGCCAGAAATTGATCTCACTCAGTGTAAACCGAGTAATATCTTAGTTTATAGTCGATCTTAAATACTTTACCACCTTTCAGAAGGTGCCAAAGCATAGGAATACCACCAATTTAACGAAATTGAAGTTAAATTAAGTRTAGAGTGATCAAACGATTCTCATGGTTGAAGATCAACATATTAAAATGCTTTTAATTCCAGCATATTTGGAATCTCGGATGTACTTCACCTGTTCACCCGTATATATTCGTGTACCTTTGCAATTGCAATATACTCTCATTCAAGTGAAACCATTCGTAATTAATCCACCCAATCGAYGCTGTCTCTCTYAGAATCAWAGGAAATAACTTGTTCAGATGAACGCCACCATTTAAGGAGCTCGCACACACCTATGTACTCAACTAATGAAAATTTGGAATGCATTCACAAATTCAGTAACACCATGTTGTGCTCAGTGGGATTGAACAATGTCTTACTCCAAGTCCTTAAACCACAACAAAAGAGGATTTAAAAAGATTGACAACATCCACGACTTCACGAACAGACCAAACTACTTGCAAGGTCTAGCTTACATTCGAAAATCAGTTCTCCATCAGTCAGCAATCTTGAGATCATAGAAAGATCAAACAAACTGGCCATTCACTGCATACTCCATCATGCCATCACATGTTTCATAACTTCACAAGATCTTGAAGGCATCCTCCTTCGATCAACAGTTTTAAGGCACTTGGATTGCTCGCAAATCGCAATGCCTGCAAGATCCGAAGACATCAAAACTAGGACAACTACTGTTAGCTAGTAGGGCCCTTTCATGTGAACTACGAACATGCATGTAAACGAACAGTCATTCATTCTCGAATCTCTGAGACATCTAAAGTTCTAAGTTACGAACATTATGAGTACATTACAATAGATCTGTATTACTTTCTCAAGTATAACAATTAATGTTGCAAACAAACAGGTCATACAGTCTGAATTTTTAACTATAATTCCAATGTTGCGATCGAGCAGGCCAAGAATCCAGTCTCGGTTCTCTCATCTAAACTACCGACATTGCAAACGAACACACATACATTCTAAAGGATCGCAGGTCCAGGTAAACAAGTGACCGAGTTAGCAACGTACACTCTAAAGGGTTCGCAGGTCCAGGTAAACAAGTGACCGAGTTAGCAAGAAATATAGATGAAACGTACTAACTAGCTTGCTTCAAGTCCATCTAGCTAGCTAGACCTCAGTAAGTCTATGGCTTCATGTTACTCGGCCTGTAAGGAACCCTTTCCACCCAAATKTCCAGCGACACCCGGGGATCGCTTGGTCCAGTAATCTCCGTCTTCGACACCCCAGTCACCACATCATACTGCAGCACATAATCCAACAACGCCACCCAAATCACACTTCCCTCCGCCACGCAACTGAACCCTTTATTCGGTTCGAACTCCAACATTTCCATCAAGACCTTCTTCCTGTGAGCAATACCCATTACTTTTCCAACTGCACGGTTCACATCCTCCGGCACCACAATCCGAAGCACCCCATGCACGAACCCGTCTCCACGCATGTTCACAATCAGGAACTGCAGCGGCATGAAGATCAAACCAAAGTTGGCATACTCATAGATAACCTCCGTCAAAGTCCTTTGCCTCCGCAAGCTCATGGGCAAATACTCACTCAAGCCCATTGGAATGACGGCGTAGAGCTCCCCCATGCACTCCACGATCTGGAAATCCTCCAGCAAGCGACCGCCGCGACGAGATGCCCGAGTTTGCCTGTTGAGAGCTCCGCGATCTGTCCATCCACGCATACGAAGAAACGGAGTGTTGAGAAACTCAGTGAAGTGTGTCTGGAAACACTGGAGAGGGTAGCGCCAGCTGTGGAGCTTCCAGGTGCCAGCTTCGGCGTCTAATTCGATTAGGTTCATGGTATAAATGAGGTCATCKGTGACGACGACGTCGGCGAAGAAGAGACGACCATTGACGTATGCGTTGGCGATCTCCATTTCCCATGGGATTAGGTGAAATTCTATGTTGGGAGATCTCCATGAGGCTCCCTGGTTCAAGCGCCGATACTGCCATGCGTTGGAAGTGGATTTGTAGAGGCAGACAAAGTCTGGGTATGTGAGAGTGACTGTGTAGGTCTGGGAATCTGCGTCTACCAACAGGTTGGCTTGGACTTTTGTACTAGAATTCAATAGGAATGTGTGGAAAAAATTGACCCTACAGATTGAAAGATTATAACGTTTGAAGTTAGGTGAAAAAGATTTTTTCCAACCTTGCCCAACCAGGCTTGGAAACGTTTACACCTTCTAGAATTAGATTTTTACACTACACATGGTTATTTTTTAGAAATTTGCATCTTACACCATGTAAGCTACATACCCACCAAATTTTACAATCATAGGAAGATATTTGCACATGCTGCCCAAAGCTGCCCGGGCTGGCGGAGCTGCCCACAAAGTTCAAGATAGCATAACTTTTGATCCAAACACCCAATTGGAAAAAAAATTAGATTTTCGGGACGAAGGTTCATAGTTAGACCTTGTATCTAAATTTCATGAACATCCGACCAAAAATGACTTTGTAGGAACCTACCCGAGATTTCTTGCGTGCATTGAACGGAAACTTGGTCCTTTAGCCTTTAGGGATTAATGATCTGAAATTTTTTAAGCATGTGGCCAACTTGTCAAGGAAAAATAATTCAAAGAAGCACCACCATTTTGGACATTTTCTCAGAGAAAAGTGAGCTTTTGAAGTGTTGCTGCCTTATTTTTTGTAGTTCCAAAAAAATGATCTTAGTAAATTTGAATGCTTATATCTTGCAATCCATGAGGTGAAAAGTTTTGAAGTTTTTACAACATGTTTTTAAGTTAGCATACTACAAGATCCTATGTTATATGTGTCAAGTCTCATCACCATCAAGTCCTCACAAGTGAAAAAAAATTAGTTCTTTTAGGTTCACTAATGTTGATTTATTATAAATTAAAACCTCAACATAACCCTTTTCTATCCAAAATTCTATGTCCAAGAATACATCACAAACAATGCATACTTTGACATTTTGATTTGTAAAATAGATGGTGATGAGATTAGACCAAAAAATCAAGGTCATAACCTTTTTTATTGTTTACAAGTGTACGTGCAAGAATGGCCTATTTTACTATTTGCACAAACGTGGAAAATATACAATAAAGTATTTTAATATGCTCTTTAGTAGGAAAATGTATGCCTACTATACTACTATAGTAATATACCACAAAAATTTAGCCAAAAATCATTAGTTTAAACAACTTTTTTGTATGCATAACCTTAAATCCAAAAATGTGACAAATTAACAAAATTGACTTTCTAATATAAAATGATTTTTTAAATTTTTTGAAAAATATGGGATACAATTACAATCACAACATTTTTTTGTTGGATTCATTATTCAAAAGTGGACCGTGAAGAGAACCACTCTCATTGTGATGGAAAAAAAGGCTAGTGTTTCTTGCAATGATCCATTTATGGAAAAAAATTCTAAATCTTTAACTAATTAGATTGCAATTTATTAGTGTTTACAATGAAGAGAAAAGTTATTTTTGCGATTCTATAAAAGAGGCAACCCATATCTGATCAAATAAGCAATTATGCATATTTGGAGCCCAAGTTTTTTAAATGTGGAATTTTTCTCATGTATAGCAATAGAGTTTAGAAAGATAGAATATTTTTCCAAATCTTATTACATAAAATGAAATTACTATGAATTTTTTAGTGGAAAATTCTCTTCAACCTATAATGGTGAATGATATAGACTTTTCTATTTCTGACCATAGGCTAATTGCAAAATTGACCAAGGGTTGGTTGCAATATTGAGAGCCTTGCAACCAATCATATTGAGCCACAACTACTTTGGGGTTGCACCATTACTTCACGAAAAGACTGAAGTCTATAGAATGATTGAAAATGGGGTGATTGGAAATGGGTTGCTTCCCTTAGTTATTTGTACAGTTAGGAATGATAATTGACAAATTGACAATTTCAAAGCCTTTTTTGGGTGAAATGTAGTCAATTAGTCATGAACCTTTATTTCTTTACTAATTAGCATCTAAACCTCATCAATCTCAAATCTAAAGTGAACACAAATCTAGAATCAATTCATGCGATAAAATTACATGAATCAATCTCAAATCTAGAATGAACAATTAATGTAGTTATATTGACTAGTTTTGTAGCTTTTGAAATATATAGGAGATGCAATTATGATTAATCCAAATGGGGAGTGTAGTGTGTCATTGAATGTATTTAAGTAGGAATACAAACTTTTTCTACTATAATTGTATACTTCAATTCATATACATTTTATATCAAATGCAAGAAAATTACAAGATGTAGTGTCCAAAATTGGACTTTAATTTTCAACCTTTTAAGTAGTTTAAACTTTAATAAAAGGTTTAATTTGTTAACTTTGAAATTATGGTTGTTTACTTAAGGATTTTACTTAGAGTAATTGCACACTATAGTACACCAATTCTTAACATACACCACAACATTCATGAAGTGCTCAATTTATACCAATTTTTCTCCAAAATACACATTATTGCATCAACATTTGCACTATAAAATCTACTCCATATCTAATTCATGTCTCATGACCTTCATCAAAAATTTCAAGAGAGTTTTCACCTTATAATTTTAATCAGATGTCTAATCAATCAATGTATAAGGTAGAACCACCCATTTCCAATCAGTGTCCCATAGCCAACCGTAGATTGACTTATTTCCAACCAAGGCTAAAATGTGTTTTTTTCTTCTTTTCAAGGTTGGGACTAAAAGTTCATGATACGTGTCCCAAAGCTGTGCAAAAAAAAGTAGGAAGTAGTGAATGGAATTCTTGGAATGATCGAAATTGGAAGAGTCAAGAGATTGGCTATGGGTCCGGAGCACTTTTTGCCTTTCAAAATTCATAGTAATTTCAATTCATGCAATAAAATTACCAAAGTTTTTGCAATCCCCATCATTTTTATTGACACACCTCTAAAAATATTTACCTTGCATTGCATTGCTTCATATTCATCCAAATTCCTTATTTGATCGGTTATAGGTGGTTCTACCTCATATATAAAAAAAAAGCTTAGAAATCAAACGATTTTGAACATCAAATGTCATTATCAAAAAACAATATAATATCCTAAACTGATATGAACATAAAAGGTGAAATCTTGCAGATATTGATTTGTGTCACATTTGGAATGATGGAGTTGTTATCCACTATAACTTGTGAAACATAAAATTGATTAACTTGAAATTTTTATTAGAGATGTCTGACACTCTAACTTGATTTAGAAAATTAGATCTGTTTTTTTGTTTTTCTAATTTCAAAAATAATTTTCTATATAAATTTAAATTTAGCTCATTTACCACACTTTAGTACTGGAGAATATCTAAAATTAATGATCTAAAGTTAAATTTTTTGTGGTTTATTTCCATATTTGGTGTGCATATGCCTATCCAAGGGCACATAAAAACACATTATTACATATCATCCACATGCATGTCAATACTAAGGAGTAAGGACTTCCTTGGACGCTCACTTTGAAAAATTTAAGATGGTTTTCTAATCACTCTTTTGGTGAAATTCCATTAATACCATGAAATCCATTCAAATTGCCAATTTTTAATTCTTTTGTAAATTTTTCATCCTATTTTTTACAAATTAAAACATAAAAGTATTTACTTATTCTTTTCCTTCAGCATCACTACTTTTCAAGTTCTTACCACAAAAAAGTTTGGGCCATGAAGAGGGCAATTCTAGTTTTGGTTGTTTGATAGATGTGCAAATTTAGTAGAATACTTTATTTTCTTCTAATTATTTTTTAAAGACATGTTTTTTTAAATAAACATATTTTTTAAATAATAATAAAAAATAATTTCTGATAAAAAACTCAACAAGCTACAACAGCTAACTTTCATTGGCAAGATTGTGTGTGAGACAGCTTGGGTTGATATTTTCTAGATTTTCACTTTGTCATCTAGAATAGTAGCCCTCCCATGGCCTAAAACTTTTTCTAATGCTTTCAAAAAGATATGAATTTTGTTGGAATTAGATATGGGTAGATATTTGCAAGTGCACAAAGGATTTTCATAGTAAACAATATAAATTCATTTCATAAATAATCACTTAATTATTTTTTTTAAAATGGTTCATATGGTTGTTCAATTGACTACCAAATGGTAGAGTAATTTTGGATTGATAATTTAAAATTTAGTAACAAAAACATTTTATAAGAGTCCTAAGTTAAAAAAATATGTATTCATTTGAATAAAATTCTCTATCAAACATGAATTTTTTCTTTAAAGTAGAGACAAATTACAAAATTCAATAGACAAATCAAAACTTTTTACAATACTTGAGACAAAATTTCAAAAAGAGATAAACAAAATAGAAATAATGTTTACTCCCTTCTATAATTAAACATAGGATAGAATTGAAAAAGATTAGCTTGTTGTAGTGCACTTTTGATTGTCAAATTGATTGACAATTAAACCCTCTACGGCTTATTATAAAGGTAATTATGAAGGACATTTCATTTATGCATATCCGTAAAATATCATGGTCTCTATTACAGGAAGACCGGGAAAGAGGCGTTACCTCCACGGGTAAAGTCTTCAACATGTAATTATACCCCCTTTTGAATTTATGTTTTAAGTCAAATGGGGGGTATAGTTACAAGTCAAAAATTATACTATGGGGTAACGCCTCCCCGGTCTTCTTGTGTATTAAACTTCTTCTATTTAAATAAATGTTCACCTTTAGTATTTGAAATTGAAGGTCATCTATAGAGGTACAAATTGCATAAAAATAGATATTACATCATTTTCACTAAATCTATAAATTTGCAAGAATCTAATTAGTTTAAATTTTGTATAATGATTTCCAGCTATTTTAAAATATTTATGACAACTTATTTCAGGATTATCTTTTTTTCATTAGATAATGTGAAGTACAAGAAACACCTATATGATTCCACATTCCCACCTTCAAAAGCTTTCTATCTTAAGCCTTAACTCCATGAGGTCAATGCAAATTAAGAGTGGATGTGCTTGGTCAAACTTATAACTTTCAAATTTCCCATTTATGATTTTGATTTAMYCCCTAAAGGACCATTTGTGCCTTYGGGGGACAAGGTAGATTTTGGGCATGTATCTACGGTCTCAGTTTTGGTCCTGATTTTTTCAAACTTTTTTTGATGATAGAAAAAATAATTATCTTCATGGGAATATAATTTTTTTCTCAATCGGTGCCCGGGAACAAAAGTAATGCCCAAAAACACAAGGGAGAAAGGGGGAGAGGAGGTAGCCAAAAACAGTTTCAAAAATTTAACTTTTTTTTTTTGGATTTTATTTTCATAGTTTATAATTTTTTTCTACATGGAAAGCATTGATTCATTCCATTTGGAATTGTAATGATTGAGAAAGTTATGGACAATCTTGTTTTGGGGGCAATTGGAGCATCTTCTTGAAAAAATAACTTGAAGGATTCATTTATGAATGCAATTTTTACAATTTTAAGAAAAAAAATGTTCCACATGGTTTAGTTTTCTTGCTAAAACAGCCCCAAAAGTTTAGGGCAACATAACTTTTAATCCGGGCATCCAATCGGAAAAAAAAATTAGATTTTTGAGAAGAGTGTATATAAATAGGGAATTTTGTTAAATTGGCAGTATTCTTGCACCAAAATGGTGGTATTCTTTGCCATTTTAATGAAATGTTGTGCCAATTTAATGGAATGTCCTGCAATTTCAAACATATTTAACGCTATTTTAATAGAGAGTGAATGCATGAAAGACTAGTATTGTTTTGTGTCACACTTGGAATGGCATAGCTATCATCCACTATGAATTTTGAAGTATAAACCCAATTAACTTGTAATTTTTATTGGAGATGTCTTGCTTGATAGCAATTAGATTTCTTATTCTTTGGAAATTTTAAAAAATCATTTTATATTTAAATTTCAATTTAGCTCATTTGTCACACTTTGCAGTGTAGTGTTTTTTAGTACTAGGGAGTACTCAAAATTAATGATCTAGAGTTGAGATTTGTGTGGTCTATTCCTGCACTAGGTGGGCATGCATATATGAAAAGGAATAAAGAAACAATATTTTATGTCCTCTACATGCGTGCTAATAGGATTCCCTTGCACGTGTACTTCTGAACATTCAAGATGGTTTTAAGATCATTTTTTTGGTGAAATCTTTGTATCATAAAGTTCTTCCAAATTGCCAATTTTTAATTTTTTTTAAAATTACTTTTCCTATTTTTTCAAATTAAAACATCAAAGTGTCTATTTTCTTTAAAAACTGTGTCACTCTATTTTGTGAATAACTTTTGACCTAAATTTTTGGAGGTCTCAAATATTGGTGACATGCTATTTATAGTATTATGCTAATCGTCCATATTTTATCTTATTTTTAAATATTTTTTTCCAAAAGATCGCTTATACTAGCAAGTACTAGTGAATGCTACAAAAATCGGTTGGTCTTTCATGCATTCACTTTGGAATGTTGTGCCATTTAACCATAACATTGCCGTTTTAATGAAATTCACCATATAAATACACATTGTATCCAAATTTCATGACCATCTGACCAAAAATGACTTCAGAGGAACCTACCTAAGATTTCTTGTGTACATTGAACAAACACTTGGTCCTTTAGGGATTAAAGGGCCTAATATAAATTAACCCCTAAAGTCCCAAGTGTCCCCTCGAGGGACACTTGGGATTTTGGGCAGGCTTGTGTGATCTCAATTTTTGACATAATATTTTGAAACTTTTTTTGATGATAGAAAACCACATTAGCTTTCTGAAAATATAGTTTTTGTCTCAATTGATGCTTGTGGGCAAAAATTATGCCATACTATGCATAAATTTTAGTTTGATGGGCAGAAAAAAAATCACAAAAATATATTTTTTTTTTTTTTAATTTTATTTCTCAAAGATTATATTTTTGTGTACACTTGAAGCTTTGATTCATTCTATTTGGCCTATTAATGAGAAAGTTATGGACAATCTTGTTTTTAGGGCTATCTAAGCATCCTCTTGAAAAAATAACTTATAGGATTCATTTCTAAATGCACTTTTCACAATTTTTTGAAAAACATTGTTGGACAAGGTTAAGTTTACTTTCCAAAACAATCTCACGATTGGGATTATTGTGTTTTAATCCCATCTTAGAGCTATTAACTATTTAATTTTTTTTCCAATTTTGACCTACTTCTATTTAACAATTTTTTAATGATTGAATATCAAGTGTGTTTTTCTTGAAATTTTTTCTCCTAATCCTGAACTTGAATCTTCAATACGGAAAATTTTACTTTCAAGCTCAGTAGAGCAAAAAAAATTTATTAAGAAGCTCCAAAGCCTAAAAATCTACTCATAGAATGTATAAAAAAGCTTGTTTTTTTCACTTTAAACGTAGATATCTTACAATCTATGCGGTCAAAGTTCTTGAAAGTTTTCATACACATTTATATACTAGTTTAGTGCAAGATGCTACGGTTAGATATGCAAAAAAATTGAAAAGTTTGAAAGCTTTGCACCTTGCAATAGAAATGGCAGTTTTGAATGGATTTTGAGAGAAAAAAGGACTTGGGACTTTAGGGGTTAAATTCTAGTCAATTTATGGCTTCTCAAAAAGACGGAATCTACTCTTCATTTTTTTTAAATAAATTTCTAATTCAATATTTCCTCTAAGATCTAGCCCCTAGAGGACCGGGGATGTTTGAGCATATCTCTTGTTTTCAAGACTAGCTCTTGTAACAAGCATAATTTCTCATTTGTGTCATTGCAAGAAAGGGCGTGCAATTTGCGTACCATTTTTTCAATACTCATTTTTTTCTTTGGAAGTACTTTAAAATTATAATTTTTTTTTTTAAATAATGAAAAATATGTTTTATGTATGAACCTTTACAAAGAAGTTACCCTAACTAAAGAAGGAAAACCATAGAAAAATTCTCTAAGTAGGAGAACTAGAAAAGTGCAAAATATCATGAAACTAATTGTTGTCACTGTAATTTCACATTTTAATTTACAATTAGTAGGAAAATACATTTTTTTTAAACTAAAAATTGACCATTTGGGAAGAATTGATGGTGATGAGATTTCACCAAAAAAATGATTTAAGAACCATCTTCAATGTTCAAAAATGGCGCGCAATTAGAGTGTTGTTTGTACTCATGTAGAGGATATAAAATAGTTTATTTTTAAATTTACTTTAGTAGGTACATGATTTCCTGCTATTCAAATAGACCATGAAAGTTTCAACTCTAGATCATTAAATTTGGGGACTCGTAACGTAGTGAAAACCCCAAAACCTCAAAGTGTGACAAATTAACAAAAACAATTTTTAAATATCAATTGGTTTTTTTTAATTAAAAAAAAATAAGGGATCTAATTACCATAAAATTAGACATGTTCAATAAAAATTTCATGTTCATTGGACTTATGGCGAATTTCATAAAAATGGCGACATTCAGTTATTTTGGCACTTTTTACAGTTTAGACCACGCGGTCTAAATTGTAAACCGCTCATAGATTTTTGGAATCTAAATCTGTCTTAGATTTATGAAATCTATACCTGTCTTAGATATTTCAGACCGCGCAGACTGAAATCTAAATATGTCATAGATTTTTGACATCTACATATGTCGTAGATGATATAAAATTTATACTTGTCCTAGATTTCATTTAAATAGTTCAAATTCTAGGGTTGAAAATGGCACACTAAATACCGCCAATTTAATGAAATTCGCCATACTTGTGCTTCAAAAGTTATACCCCAAATTAACAAGATCACTTCAATTGTGACCGGAAATAGTACCACCCTTTCTTGCAATCACTTATTTGTGTGGAATAATTTTGATGATCGCCACCGATGAAATGAAAGGAGACTTGTGTATCTTTCCTATAAAAAAAAAAAGCAACAGTATCGCACAATTTTTGAGAAAATGCCACCATTGAAAAGATTGATGCAATTGAACATGGAATGGAAATGGATACGCTAAAATGGAAATGTTGAAATTGGAATGCTCAAAAATGCTCCAAAAACTCTCAAATTTTTTCCAAATACATATCATTATTATATTAATGACTTAATGTATAATTTTTTTCAAATCATTTTGAGATATAGAGAAAAAGATATGAGGATGTGAAGTGACTGCCCACAATGTCTTTTCAATTCTCAAAAAATTCACCAAAAATCACACATAATCATTTTGGGATCGGATTGCGCCAACGGATTCACCATAAAAAATCATCAAGGGTCTCTTTGTTGTTCACGAGCTGTTAGTGAGATGAACATGTTGAATTTATTACAAATTTAGTTGCAAAAGCCACATGGTGACCTTTCGGTCCTTTAGGGGCTAGTGTATTTGATGCTCATTGAGTCATTTCCAAGAGCTTTCAACACTACGGAAAGTCAAGATTGAAATGGACTCCCTCAAATAGAAAAATAGTTATCAATTATTTTCATAATTGGATTTTTGATGTTAAAACTAGACTTCAAAAATAATTTTTCAAAAATTTAAACTACTAATTTAAAGTAATAACAACGACTTGACTAGATTGTGCAACATTATTAGTGTAGTGAAATTGATGTGCAAATTACTCAACATTCTATTAATTAATACAATATAAAATGTTTATCAAAGGTGAAAACTTATAGAATTTTAAATTCAATTAATGTGGTTACTTTACACTAAATTTTATTATTAGTGTACTAAGCTACACTGAATAGTGAAATTAAGTTGGCCCTCACTAATTTCTCAACATTCCGCACTATTCAAATATTTATTGATATTGTATAAGAATGGGTTACTTCTGAATTAGTTATTGGAGTCGTTGAAACTCAATCATGAACCTCCGTGTGTAAAAATGAAAGTATTTGTATAAATATTTGTTGACTTCGATGGCTTGCTGAGTAATTTTCTTGGTGAAAGACAATGTAATTGTAAAGGCAACCTAATTTCAATTTAGTGTAGCCATAAGCCTCCTGTCATGTCATCTCCAGTTGTGTTCACACAGCGAGCCTGACAAGCCCGGGAATCAAGCCCCCGTTTCGCCGCAAGAAAGTGGTATAAGAATGCCGGTTGACTGTTTGGATTTCCACCCTTGCCAGTCTCCATTTGATGCTCGCCAGCTCCTCCCAGACTAGCTCATGCTTGCGGCTGCTCTAGCTGCTCTCGCCATAGCCTCCAACTCTCTACAGTAGCTCGCATTCTGTTTGCTTTCTAACAGATTTGCAACGTACCACATTTGCAACTGCGCGGGTGAGTTTGCTTACAATTCCCCTTTCGATTCCACGTACCCAGATCGATTGATGCGGCGTCATTAGGTTAACGAGCTATGTGTTGCATTCTTTACGTATCCTAAATTGCAGACGATCGATGGTGCGTGCAATGAAGTAGTTATCGATCAAGCAGCTAGAAACTGGTAAGGAGGTGGCGGTCCGGCCTGTCAATCCGTCCCTGGGGAACCAAGATCGCAAGGAGCGTGTGACTTCCATCGCCAATTCACTTGAGGTACCTTTTCTAATTTCTTACTTAAATTTTCTTCTTTCTCTTTTCTTCTTCCTTACATTACGGAGGAAATGTTGCAAGTCTTGAAGTAAACCTAATTCTCCAGATGAAGGTTGCCACCGGCCAGTACGACAATTAATGTTCTTTTAAGTACCTCTAACTTTGTAGGACCGATGCTGTCTTGTATCGTCTGTCCGTCTGCGGTTCTTTCACTTTTTCGTTTCGCTTTGTAAACAGGCATAGGTATGTGCTTTGATTCGAATTTTCTATGCGGTGAGTCTGTAGACCACGACAGGAATTTACTTACTTTACTACTCCACAGACGTTGTCTGTTCTCCGATAAGTACTCCGTGATTGCATCCATGACCGAACCAGAATTAGGGATTATGCAATGCCGGGGATACTACAGGACAATTGGCAAATTTCTGTCGCTTGAGATAGGAACGGGGCTCTGTGTTGCAGGTTAACGGAGACGTGGGAACGGAAAAACAGCCTGGTGAAGGAGCACAGGATATGACGGGTCTAGCGATGCCATCAGCAATTGCAATCGCAAAACTTCCAGGTGAAAGCTACCTGCACCCTCTCCCGGGAGAAAAAGGCCAATCGGACTCCGAGCTTCCATCCTGGCGTCACCCCTCTTCAGCACCGGAAGGCTCCTTGCTGCACGCACTGCATTTGCAGCTTTTGGGTGCTGGCAACGACGGCATCACAGTGCGAGAGCTTTTCAAATGCTTGAAGAAGCCGGCGGAGGTGCTGGGATTTGGATGTGACTGGAAGGTGCAAGTGCGGAGGCACTTGAAGACCAACCCTTACTTTCGCGAAGCAAAGGGATACCACTACCTTGTGTGCGACCACCAACTTGAGGTGCAGCAGCCCTCAAACAAGCGCAGCCCTGCAAACATTGCAAGCACTTCACGTGGTCATGGCGCATCCTCGAGCAACACCGTTCTATTGGACAACAAACAGTCAACTCCACCAACAGTGCAGACCGGCCACTCGGTGGACACACATGAAGGTACGTACGATCGAATTCCTTGAATTCCTGGCATGCATATGTGCTCACGACGTTCGACATGAGTTGACAGTAGCTTGGTTGTGTTACCTGACACCCCAGGAGTCGTCCAAACTCGGAGGAAAGCATTTCAGAAGGCGAATGCAGCTCTATCCGAGCAGGGGAAGGAGTTTGAAGAGATGAAGCAGAGCACGGGTGACATGCAAATTATGGCTTCTTCGGGTGCAGATCCAACAGATTTACAACTGGTCTTACATGGGCCACTCTTGACGTCCAGCAGAAAGCGGAAATCTCCTTCATTACAGGATGAGGAGCTTCCTAACCATGGGCATCCCATTCCAGGTGACTTGSAGGCATCTCAGGCTGCAATCCTCGCCAAGACGGAAGTACAGACGAGCGAAAAGTGCGTCGTTGTCCGGAATGACGAAACTGGGAACTGGCAGTGTGCCAATATGGCAATGGCAGGGGATACCCTCTGCAACCATCACAGGGGCTTACAACGACAAGATCATGGCAAAACCTCGCTCTCTCCAAATCCAGGGAGCCCATCGATCGCTCCAAAGGCGGGCGTCCTACCTAGTGTACAATGTGGCTTCCGCTACAATCGCAAAGATGGCCCCCAGAGTTTGCAATGCAGCACGATTGCCATTCAGGGCCACTGGCTTTGTGAGCATCACCAACAGCTGAGACAGGAATGGAACGCTCGTCAACTTGCAGATGCACAACAGGGGAAGCAAGGTGCAACGACGAATCTTCCACCCAACCAAGACTCCAGCACTCTGGGCTTGCCTGGAAGTCACCCAAACCGCGATCAATCTTCGCTTTCCCTTCATCCCAAACCGGCTACAATCTCTCCGTCAATCGCTCGGGAAGCTGCAAAGAACGTCGACAAACCTGCCACAGGAGTTTCAAACCACGATGAGGACTCCGACGAAGAGCAATTGCAGCAGCAGAGGCCGAAGAATGTGCCCAAGAGGACGAAGAATGTGCCCAAGAGACATCATGTTGCAGCTCGAAAGCCTGCTGCAAATGTGGGTTCCTTGAAATCTCAAGGCCTGATCCGGCCACCAACCACCCCTCATCTACCTCCGTCCTGTGGAAGTCGAAGAAAGAATCCAACGGAGGATACAGATTAGTGAAGAAGCTACATCGGGGAAGTTGAGGGGCCTCCTTGAAGAAAGTGGAGGTTGCAACATCATTATGTGTTGCAAGTTGTTTTAATCTTTTGGGATTCTCTTATGTTTAGCAGTTTAGGGTCAAGTGAGGTTCTAAAATTTGTCTTCATTTATAGATGTTAGTTCATTTTTGGGATAGTGAAGAGCACAATTAGTTCATTGATGTCATTTTCATTTCTTTGTTTGAACACGCTTCTATAGCTTGAACTCTTTTAGAATCGGCTACTTTAATTGAGATTGATGTAGCTTATTGGTCTTGAATGGTTGGTAAATGATGTTGTTCACCAAGACACCAACTAAATATGGTTTGATTTGATTTGAAAGAGAGTTAAGTGTGTAGAAAGGAATTAATGCACATGGACTAGCCTCTTTGGCTTACACCAAGGATGATTCCTTGGTTTGATCCTACTGGATCTAATCATTGTTTTGATGTGTGACATCTTTCTTACAACTATGTTACGATTTTGCAAAGAATTAAGAATCTAGCAATTGTAGATTTTTTTTTTTCCTATCATTAGTCCAAATTGACTATGATAGACCAAATTGACTATGATAGACCAAATTGACTATGATACACCCAATTGTTTCTATACTAAGTATTTGGGTACAAGCATGCTTGAGGTACCCCACTCAGGAACCAAGGAACAAGATTGAAATAATTTTCAGGAATCCTATTTTACAAATAAAAATGATAGTAATTTTTTAAAAACATTAGTTATTGTTAGAACACATATAGTCAAATCATTTTCATGAATCAAAACTTATGAAATCATTAATTTTTTATTTTCATATTTATTAGGATTTAGCAGTTGATATCATGTCAATACAAAATATATATGTACAATTGTACATACAAGAATTTTACTATGATTTCTTGCCTATTCACTAGTTAACAACTCACTTTTCAAGTTTCAAATATGAAATCCGCAAGAATATTCAACTTTGAATTCCTTTTAGACGTAGCCCCTCATTGTGTTGTTTTAGATGATTTGAAAAATAATAAAAAATAGTTAAATATTCCATATCAAGTTATAAATGACTACAATTGGTTATCAAAATATCATAAATCAACGAAGTGATTTGAAAATATTTTCTACTAAATATTTATATTCCTTTTTTATTCTTGAATGAAAAATGGATGATGTGACAGAGTCTTGAATGAAGCTACATGAATCAAATTAACCACATTAATCTCTTCATGGCAATTTTTTTGGATGATTCCATATTGTGTTCTATACAAAGCAAGAAAATTTGAATTGAAATCATATTTTTTCTACAAGATTTGAAACTTAATCTACATTAAAAAAATGAATTTTACTGAAATATATTGTGTGACTCCAATTGTGGGGTACCCCAAGCATGCTTGTACCCATTTGCAAATTAAAAGATAACATAACACAACTTATGATGAAACTAACACATTATTTACCACAATATCATTTCAACCTATTGTAGATTTGGGTGATTGCAAAAAAGACTAGTACTATTTGGCGTCACATTTGGAGTGACAAAGTTGTCATGTGCTATAACTTTTGAAGCATGGATTTGTTGAGCTTGAAATTTTTATTGGAGATGKCTAGCTTGACATTAATTAAATCCCTTATTTTTCAGAAATTTTCAAAAATAATTTTATATTTAAATACAAATTTGGCTAATTTGTCACACTTTGCAGTTTAGGGTTTTTTTTAGTACTGGGGAGTACCCAAAAATAATGATCTAGAGCTGAGATTTCTAGGGTCTATTCCCATACTTAGTAGGCATAAATTGCCCGAAGGAAATATTGAAAAACACTATTTTATGTACTAGAAATTTTCTATAGTTCTTTATAAAAATTTATTTAAATTCAATACTTTTTATTTATTGTATGCCCAAATTTTCCAAATCAATGAACACAAATATAATTAWATCATTGAAGGCTTGTTAATAATGTTATGAAGGACATTTTGTGTGTGTAAACCCATAAAACAATGTAGTCTCTACTCTCTATTGACTCCTAAGGTCGTAGGCCATTCTTTATCAAAAACAACTCAAAATCGTCATTTCTATTGCGTTCACTTTAGGAAGACAAAATATCATTTTTTTCAAAATCTAATAGTAAATTCTTTTACTTCACTTTTTTGAAATCATGTGGTAAAGATCTTATGAAGTTTGACCACAAGGATTGAAAGTTATTAGCATTCAAAGTTGGAAAAAAGAATTTTTTTAAATGTTGTCTTGCAATTTCAGATGACTTCAATTGCCATTTGTGGAAAAATTTTGCACTATAGACTTTGAATTTAATTTTTTTGTCTTGAAAAATTGAGTTGAGAGTCTAGAATTTATATTTTTATAGACCCGCATGATTTTATCTTTTAAAAAATTGTTAAGTAGAAATAAGTTCAAGACTAAAAAAAAACTAAATGGTTATTAGCTCTAACTCCTCTAAGATGGGATTGAAACACAATAAGCCCAATTGTAAGATGTTCTAGCAAGGTAATGTAACCTCCTCTTACAAGAATGTTTTTGAAAAACTGTGGAAAATGCATTCAAAAATGAAATCTATAGGTTATTGTTTCAAGAAGATGCTCTAATTGCCCAAATATTAAGATTGTCCGTAATCTTCACATAACAAAGCCAAATGGAATGAATAAAAGCTTTCCATATTTACAAAATTAGAATCTACAAGAATTTAGTTTTTTGATTTTTAAAATTTTTTTTGTTTGAGATGGTTTATGCCCGCCGCACCTAAAATAAATACTTTTTGTGCCATAACTTTTGCTCTCAGTCACCAATTGAAAAAAAAATTAAATTTCTACACATTTTAAAATATCATATTTTCAAATTTTTTATAAATATTAACATTTAGCGTTTGAAATTGGAGGTCATCATCTACAGACTTACAAATTATATAATAAAATATATGTTACATCTTTTCACTACTATATGTCTAAAACAATCTAACAAATTCAATTTTCATGTAATGATATATTGATATTAAGTTATTTTTGTAAAATTATTATTTTTTTGTTATTGTGGTATACGTAAAATAAAATAAAAACCCTATATTATCCTACCTTAATAAGAGCTTCATATCTTATCCATGAAAGGATATTACAAGCCCAACAAGCATTTTGAAAGTTTGAACGTTAATTTTGACATAGTTTTTTATTTAAGATGTTTTTAGGCTTATTATAACTAAAAAATGTATTTCTATTGAATCTAATTTAGTTTTCATTTTTTTCAAATTTTTTTTCAAATGTGACTTTTTTAACACTTTGAAGGTAGCATCTTGAAAGTTTACATACACCACTTTTAAACTGTTTCTAGCAAATTTCTCTCAGTGTGAGCTCAAAGGGGAAATCTATTACACTATGATGTTTGTCAATATCATATTTAATTTAAAAAAAAAGATTAACCCCTCAGGATCAATGCATCCAAAAAGTAGATACTTTGGGTCAAATTCAAAACTTTTAAAATTTCTATTTTAGTTTATAGAAGCTTAAATCTAAGAGGCTATCTTTCATCACTATTTCATAACTCTTAAGGAAATCCAAAATTCAAGGGATTATTGTGTTTGGATCCAAATAACCTTAAGGCTGTATGAATTTTATATATCAATGATTTCTTTAAAAATTCTTTGTACAAATATATTACAATATGTTATCTTTTGTTCTAACCTTTGTTTTATTCATAAATCCTGATTATAGTATAAATTCTAATTAATAAAATTTCTTATACATATGTGGTTATTTAAGTATGAAAATTATCACATTTTAATCCATTAATTATTTAAATGCTAAATCTAATTTGATGGTTGTCTAGATGGTAGTAGTAACTATGACATAAATGTGTCTTCATGAAAGTCATTGCCAAGTCTCTACCATCCAAACTTTCATTTGACATGAAAGTGTGTTTTTAGTTTCATATCAAAAATGAAACATTTACTTGAAAATTCTCACAATATTAAAAACATTTTTAAGTTAATCTTGAGCATTGATTTTTGTATTTATCAATTTATTTTTGCATAATAGATTAACAACTATAAATTTCTTTAGTTTATTATAAAATTTATAAAGTTTTTTCACATTGATAGATAAAATAAGACTATAAGAGGCTCGAAAATTGAAATCCATGAGGCACTAAAAGTCTAAAACCTCAAATGTACATTGCTTGTACATGCCTCTTTTTCATCTTCACAAGAGTGTACAAATAGTGTACATTTGAGTAGGTGGGTGGTTTTGAGCCTTATACCATTTCAACTTCAAAAATTTATATTCCACAAAGATCTAAAAGTTTGCGTTTTCAACACGGAATTCAACAAAATCCACTTAACATTATTTTGTGGACTCCAGCATACCTTTCTTCTAGTGAAAATATTTCAAGAAGTTTCACCTCCCCAAAATTTGGTTTAGGGCTTAAATGTGTGCTTTATGGACCTTTTACTTTATCACATAGTTTTATATTAAAACGTATTACATTAAAACTTGAAAACGAATTTAAAGACTCAATTGAGCTCAAGAATGATGTTTGACCATGTACAAATAGAACTAATCATTTGGAGATTAGTAGTATGCAAAAACAGCCACATCCATCCTACACCAAAAATCAATCATTCAATGCTCATTCCTTTTTGATGATTTTTTACTATTGTATACATGCGTCATTGGCTCATTGCTACGAGTATGACAACCCTCGCGCATTGTTACGGAAGAAATGTTGCAAGTCAAGAGAAAAACCTAAATAATTCTCCCGATGAAGGTTACCACCGACTAGTACTGTAACATGTGTGACGATGGTACGATCGCCGATGAATGTCCTTATAAGTAACTCTTACTYAGTAGGACCGTTTTTGTCTTGTATCGTCTGTCCGTCTGCGGTTTTTTCACTTTTTAGTTTCGCTTTGCAAACATGTGCTTTGATTCGAACTTTCTATGCGGTGATTCTGTAGACCATGAAGCGGAAATTGCGTGCTTCACGTCTCCACAGACGTTGTATGTTCTTCGATAATTACTCCACGATTGCTTCAATGAACGAACCAGAATTAGGGATCATGCACTGCCGGACATAATCAAGAGCTATTGGCGAATTTCTGTCGATTGAGATAGGAACGGGGTTCTGTGTTGCAGGTTAACGGAGACGTGGGAACGGGAAAACAGCCTGGTGAAGGAGCACAGGATATGACGGGCCTAGCGATGCCATCGGCAATTGCAATCGCTAAACTTCCAGGTGAAAGCTACCTGCATCCTCTCCCAGGAGGAAAAAGCGAATCGGACTCCGAGCTTCCATCCTGCCGTCACCCCTCTTCAGCACCGGAAGGCTCCTTGCTGCACGCACTGCATTTGCAGCTTTTGGGTGCTGGCAGCGACGGCATCACAGTGAGAGAGCTTTTCAAATGCTTGAAGAAGCCGGCGGAGGTGCTGGGATTTGGATGTGACTGGAAGGTGGAAGTGCGGAGGCACTTGAAGACCAACCCTTACTTTCGCGAAGCAAAGGGATACCACTACCTTGTGTGCGACCACCAACTTCAGGTACAGCAGCCCTCAAACAAGCGCAGCCCTGCAAACATTGCAAGCACTTCACGTGGTCATGGCCCATCCTCGAGCAAAACCGTTCTATTGGACAACAAGCATTCAACTCCACCAAAAGTGCAGGCCGGCCTCTCGGTGGACACACATAAAGGTAAGCAAGATTGAAGTCCTTGAATTTTACCAATMTCTACTGTGCTCACGACATTCAACATGAGTTGACAGTAGCTTGATTGTGTTACCTGACACCCCAGGAGTCGTCCAAACTCGGAGGAAAGCATTTCAGAAGGCGAATGCAGCTCTATCCGAGCAGAGGAAGGAGTTTGAAGAGATGATGCAGAGCAYAGGCGACATGCAAATTATGGCTTCTTCGGGTGCAGATCCAACAGATTTACAACTGGTCTTACATGTGCCACCCTCGACGTCCAGCAAAAAGAGGAAATCTCCTTCATCACACAATGACGATGAGGAGCTTCCTGACCATGGCCATCCCATTCCAGGTGACTTCCCGGCAACTGAGGCTGAAATCCTCACCAAGGTGGAAGTACAGACCTTTCAAAGGTGCGCCACCCTCCTGGAAGACGATACTGGGAACTGGCGGTGTGCCAATATGGGGATGGCAGGTCGTACCCATTGCGAACAGCACTCGACCTCACATCGACTTAAAGATGGCGAAACCTCGCTCCCTCCAAATCCAGGCAGCCCAAAGTACTTGACAGCACCCAAACCTTGGATCGCTCCAAAGGCGGCCGTCCAACCTAGGGTAAAATGCGGCTTTCGCTACAATTGCAAAGATGGCCCCCGGGGTTTGCAATGCTTTTCATTTTTAATAATTCAAAAAAAATTTAAAAAATTATTAAAAAAAAATCTAGAGAAGATTACGCTTGCATTGCACTAAAAAATCATGTAAGAAATTTTTTCCCTCTTCATAGCCTTTGCGCAAAGGAGGGTCACTTTGACCCCATATGTGCAATCGACATATTGCTAATTTCATAAAAACTCATCATGAATCCTTTCAATGTTAATAGACCTCCAACATATCCAATTTGTGGCTTCTAATTTACATTTTTGGGTCAAAAATAGGACTAAAACCCCCCAAATGGCCAAGATAGACACCCAATTGGGGGCAGATTAAAAATAGTAAACTAATTTTGAAAATTTTGAAAAAATTACACAATGTATGCAACTACCATATGTACCTTCATTTCAAGTTTCATCCTAAATGGACAAAAAATGCAAAAGTTATGAGCAAAAAACCACCTGTGCAAGGGCAAGGGGACAAAAAAAAGGACAAGTGTTTCTTGCAATCACCCAAAAATGGCGCAACATTCCATTAAAATGCCACCAAATACCGCCATTTTTGGTGCAATAATAGCGCCATTTTTAATGAAATTCACCACATAAATAGATTAGGAAACATCAATGTGTRGCACTCTTCTAGACAAGATTCCACGTATCCACGAGCATTGCGTTTTGTATTGACTTGGAAATGTTGGTGATATCATTTCAATGATATGTGTGCATGTGCAAAAATGCATTGGCTATTAGAGGTTCATACCATTCCAAAGTCAATTTGGGTGCCTCATACAATCCAGTGTAATCCGCAACTCAAATTCAAGGATCCAAAAGTCAAAAAATCCACACTTCTTCAATTGCAAAAATTCCTATTTCCAGAGTTTTCCAAACTAAAAATATGGTTCCATTGACACCTTTGAGTGGGATTTAAAGAAGCAATGGACATGACTATTGGCGGGTGACGTTTGATATCACTTCTAGAATTGGTTTTCCATTAGTTATAAGACACAATGTTTGAACCATTTAGGGCTTAGGATCCATTAGGAAAATTTTCAGCCCTCGAGAGGGCCGTTAAAACTTCATTTTTGGCACCCCTGCACTGCTAATACAGAAAAATACAAAAATAATTTTTTTTTTGAAAAATATTTAATCTGATGTGGCGCTGAAGTGGCACCAGTAGTGCCACGTCAGATTCCAATTTCTGAAAAATAAAAAATAATTTTTTATTTTTATTTTTTTCTGTAATTGCACCGCCGGGGTGCAAAACTCGCGGCCTCTTGGAGGCCTGAAAATTTTCCTAATGATAGTTTAGGGTTTATAGTTTACTTTGATTTTATTGTTCGATTTTTTTTCAATTCAATTATGGATTCATTTTTTAAAATTTAATTTAAAATTCATTTTGGATTTATATTTAAGTTTGTTTTGAATCTCATTCTTACGTTACATCTATAAATCACTCAATAGCTTATGGACTATGGAGTGAAATCCTCTTTGAATCTTTTTTTTTTGTGGTTTGAATTTTAGTGAATAGCATCTTTTTATTTTATTTTGAACATTTCCATCAAGTGAACATTGTTTCAAAATAAAACTTCTTTCAATATCCTACATATGAGTCAATTTTGTAATTGATTGAGASAAAAGGTGAAGTAGATCCAATATTTTAAAAATTCAAAAATTTATATTTAAAATTGAAAAAACAAATAAAAGTTTATTTTAAAGTCTTTATTTCATTTTGAAATCTAAAATGCTATAATTAAAAAGCTTTAGAATAATTTGAAAATTAGAAAAGACATTGCAATATACAAGTGTTGAAAATTTGAAATTTACCCAAGAGACTCTCAAAAAAATAATAAATCTTATCAATAAAAATTAAAAACTTAATTCATTCAATGACAACTCTCAACCATTTTAGTGTTTACATCCTCATGATCCAAAATCTTATACAAATATATACAATTGTGACTTACTAAATTTGAAAAATATTATGAAAACTTTGAAAAAAAATTTAAGAGACACTACGTGAAAGCCCTACTTCCAAAATAGTGCTTGTCCACACCACCATTAGATGTTTTTTGAAGGCTCTAAGAGTCCGTTTCAGCAGTGTTTCCTTTGTTGTTTCCAATACACTAAGAAAACGGTTGACTATTGTCAAGACTCTAAATACAAGAAAAAAAAATCGTTTCTAACATCATTAAATAAAAAACAAAATGATTTTGGCCACGTCACAACGCTATCGCGACGCACTTTTGGGCAGTTTCCGCATTTCCACAATCTAGGAACCCACAGTCTCCTAAAGCCCTGAGAAAACATCTTATGAATTGGAAAATTGGATAGAGTGAAAAATTCTAATTCAAAGGATTAGAGGATGAATTTATTTAAAAAATCACTATTTATATAAAAAAAATCTAATCTCTTTTTAAAACATAATATGTATCATTCATTTGCAAGAAACACAATTATTTTTATTTTGTGCCAAAAATGATGGATTTGAAAATACATGAGCTTTTGAGAGAAAACTAATAATAAAATACAAAAACTTAAAATAACATTGATAATTATCCATTATCAATAATTCAAGTCTAAGCAATTTCTTCAAAATTTATGCACTACAAAATTAATCAATGAAAATATTCAAAAAACAGATTCTTAGATTCTTAAATTTTTTTAAATGGGCAAATTTTTCAATCGCTCAGATGAATATTACAAATCGACATATTTAACTCCAAATATTCTAAATTCAGTTTCCACATAGCATTTCACACATCTCTCAAATTTTCCTCATGTATCAAATCAGTCGACAATCTACCAAATCTAATGGAAGATACACAGACAACTAGACTTAAATATTTCTCAAACTCCACCCGACTTTCACAGTGGGTTTCTCAGTCAATTAGACCACTCCGTGTACACATACACACAACACTTTCAAGTTAGCTTGGACTTCATACAATCAATCAATTTGACCCAACAACCAGAATCGAACATATAAGTTTTTAATTCATATTAACAATTAGCCAAAGCATGCATGGCTTCAAATACAAATTCCCTGTCAATTGGCCAGTAGACCAACGGCACACACGTTGTAAATTCTAGACAACTTCACAGTCAAATTTATCCTCCTTCTCAAACATATGAACTTTAAACACTTTCATAGTCTATTGGTTAATTCAGTCAATTTGATAAAACAGTTTCTGGCCTCCTTCACCGTAGCCAATTTACTTCTCAGTCAATTCGACCAGTTACTGTACTCCACTCCGTCAACTAGACAGTACATCAATTTGCAAACATTCAACCGTGCTATCTCTCAATCACAAACTGGTTTACAGATTTATATTCTTAGTAATTCCAACAAGCCAATTAGATACACACAATCGCAAACAATGATCAACACAATACACAAATAATACCGATAAATTGACAACTCCAAGCTACAACCAGTTACCTGCTGCCTCAGCTCACACAATCACAAGACAAATTGAGAATTGGGAATTTTGAGTTTATATTCACAAAAATGAGAGTACATATTCAACGAGCCATACCACTTGTATGAGCTAAAAGAAAATCGAATAGACCTTTGGACTTATAGTCCCAAAATCCGTGAAGACAACCCTTCACATGGAACGCCATGGATTCAACTTGACCCTCTTCATATCCATTCAAATTGACTCTATCTACCATTTCAAGTCTTAAGTGATATCTACAATTCTAATTGACCGGATAATGGAAATAAGTCAAATTGACACTCCTATTCACACCAAGAAAGTCAAATTGAAAACAAAAGAAAAAATAGAAGGACGACATGAAGCTTTGTTTGATTCTTTATATATGATTTTGAATAATGAAACCATACATACTACTAAGCTCCGCAAACTGATTAGACTATGTATAAGGGTGATTGCAAGAAACACTTATCTTATTTTTTGTCCCCTTGCCCTTGACAAGTGGTTTTTTGCTCATGACTATTTGCATTTTTTGTTCGTTTAGGATGAAACTTAAAATGAAGGTGCATGTGGTAGTTTCAAATTTTTGAAAATTAGTTTACTATTTTTAATTTGCCCCCAATTGGATGTCTTCCTGGGCCTTTGAGGGTAGTTTAGTCCTATTTTTGATCCAAAAATGTGAACTAGAAGCTACAAATTGGACATGTTGGAGGTCTACTAACATTAAAAGCAATCACGAAGAGATATTATGAAAATAACAATATGTCGGTTTCACACATGGGATCAAAGTGACCTTCCTTTGCGCAAAGGCTAAGAAAAAGGGAAAAATTCTCCTTCTTGGAATTTTTTTGTGCAATGCAAGCGCAATCTTCTCTATCAAAATGAACTTTTTTTAAACGATTTTTTGAATTTTTTTTGAATTATTAAAATGAAAAGGTCCACAAACCCATTTTTTGCTATTTTCTCCTTCAAGTGGCTTCTGTAGTACTGCATAATACTGTATAATACTAAATCGACAGCTAGATTTGCAAGCGCCTAAGATTGGCTGTATACATTGATAAGCTTGCCGCTAACACATAGTTCTATTAGTACAACTTAATACTACCAGTCCTATGGCTAAAGACTACGATTTTGAAACAAAAACGTGAAATGTTTCTTGCGATCACCCATAAATGATTCTTTTGTAAAACAAATCTAACTGTTGTCACTCATTCCTATAAAACAATTAGTGTACTTAGTAGCATGTTGTACAAGAAGCTTGCACAAATACCAAATATTTTATTAATTCAATATATTGTGTGATGAAATTGTTGAAATTGCTTTCTAAATGCCATTTGAAGCTAAAAAATTAAATTTTATTAAATACTTGGCACAGATTGCCCAAAATGAAAAGATACAACGGTCTTGAACTAAAAAACCATCAAATCATCTTCACCCCATTGACACCAATGCACATGAAATATCAATAATTGAGTATTCTAAATTTGTTATTTTTTTTTTTTTTAAATATTGCTCTTATAAATCCATAACCATCATTGATTTCTAGTAATAGAAGCATCTATCTAAATCTTAGTCAATCACTCAATCATGGTAATGATACATTCAATAACTRTAGTTCTTTAGCAGTCTAAAATTCTATATCTGCCTTTTGTCTAGATCATTACTTCTATAGGTAGACCAAATAAGACATTAGACATAATACACTTAGACTAAACGACTTTTCAAAGCAGACACCTCCTCTGACAAATGCTTTATATATATTGGCAATCTGCCGCGACAATGCTTATGGCGCTCAACTCAATGATTATGGTGGAGGCTTCAACCAAGAAATAGCGGACTGGTGGATCGAACCGATYCAGTCTTCATTCCACCGTGAGGGAAGCATCTAATATTTATGTACTGCATCTAAATTCGCAATACTGTCACGCACCATCTAGCTAAGCTCGTGGAGATATCCGACGAAATTTCAACAGGAATACTGTTGCAAGATCGAAATTCATTGAAATTCACTGGTGTACTTACGCAACAAAAAAAGCAGCAAAAAGCAGGACCGTCAGCCACAACTACTGCTCACGGAACGTCCTCGATTATCGGTGACTAACTAGTATTCTGCTAGACGAGCTGGCTACCGAATTACAACTCCACCGACCCCGGTCCATCGATACAAAAAGCATGMGAGCGAGTTAATTCTCATGGCCGAATCGTCGACTGCAACTGTAGCTGCTTGATCGATCACGAGTTCATTGCTAGCACCATCGATCCGTCGACAAATTCAGCGCACAAAAAGAATGCAACACAAAAGCTAGTTAACCTAATGACGCCACATCAGACTCACCTGCAGCTGCAAATGTGGTTGCAAATCTGTTAGACAGCAAACTGAATGCGAGCTAGAGGCAAGGGCGAGAAGAGCGAGAGCTGCTACAAGCATGAGTCTGGCAAGAGCTGGCGATCAGCAAATGGAGACGGGGGTGGAAATCGATAGTCAAACGGCTTTCTTATAGCATTGCCTTTAGGGTGAAACACGGGCTGCTCGATGGAGTCTGGCGGTGTGAACACAACTGGAGATGATATGACACGACACAACGCTTCCCTACACTAAATAGTGGAATTAGGAATATTGGTGGTACTTCTTTAAATTCATTCTTCAAATCAAGCTGGGCTACATTCTTCAAAACTTTTAGATCATTTGGAAATAAACAACATATAGGAATAAAAATGTTAAGCTAGTGGAAAAGAAGTAGAGAATGATTCAAAATTATACTTTAACATTAACAATTTAGTTATGGAATTTGGTTAGTGAAAAATGCCAATCCTAAAGGTTGTAGTGTAAGAAACAATCTACATTCCTATAATTTTATTTTTTTCTATATAACTTTGAAAATTGAGTTAACTAAAGGATTTCAAAGTTTGTCTTAGAGTATGTAATCCATAACTACCCGCAAACCAAAATTCTTCAGTATTGTCATCTCATTAATCAAAATGGAATGATTCAAGGCTTTCCATGTACATTTAAATCTAGAATACCAATTTCAGTTTTTTGTGGTTTTAGAAGGTGATTATTTAAGAATTTTTTGAGCTTTCTAAGATGCCCTTACTCCTTACATAAATGAAAATTACATAGTATGTATTGATTTTCTTAACCATGTAGTCAAAAGTTATGATATAGTGATTATTAAAAGCTACCCTTGGGCACATGTGGCATGAAAATTCCAAAGAGACAAATAATGAAAAAATCAAAGAGAAAAATAAATATTTTGTCTCTAGGGAACTCCCAAAATCGCCATGTTGTGAAAACAATCATTTGGTCCTTAAGTTTAGGATTTATCATTAAAAAGGTTTATAAGAATTTTTCTAATACTTATATTCTTAAATTTGGGGGTATTCAATGACAAAAAAATTTAAACATATGTCAATGTCAAAGTTGGAAATTTTCTTCAAAACCTTTCAAACTTACACCATAATCATATAGAGTATAGAATGATTCAAATAAATTTCTCTACACTAACAATAATAGTGAAATTTTGGATTACCATACTAACGGATTTGGAAATATTATAAGTGTTAACTTTTGACAAAGGTTTTTAATAAAAATTTACTTATTTAATATCAATACTATTCAAAGTGGATCTTTATKAACATAGTTGGTAAACATACACTCATGTATATGAGGGTGATTGCAAGAAACACCTGTCCTATTTTGCGTCACACGTTGCATGCTCATCTAATTTTTGGCTATAACTTTTTTTTGGCTCCAAATGACTCAAGATTTATAGGGAAGGTACTCATGACTACTATAAACCTGTCTTGATTTTTTTGTAATTTTCAAAAATAATTTACTATCCAAAAATAGAGCCCAATTCAATGTCACACTTGCCAATTTGGAGGTTTTTAGTACCTAATCACTACGTTTTTTGAAGAATTAGATTGTAAAATTTGGTAGGCTAGTTATTCTAATAAAGATACACCTTTCCAAGAGAGGGATTTCCAAAATCATGTTCCAAGTGTTTTCTATATTGGTCTAAAGAGTTTTGTATACAGGTTGCATTTTGAAACATATAAATAATTATTTCGGTGGTTWTTTTGGTGGATAACCATCTCCATAAAGTTGTTACAAATGGCCACTTTTTATTTTATTAATTTACTTTATTTTTACTATTTTTAAGTAATTTTCTCATCAAAACACCTATTTTCTTGAGATTTGGCACTTTTTCAGTTCTCATAGTTAGAGAATTTTTCTATGAATTTCCTTTGGTGGTTATTTTCATCTTAAAGGTGTATACATTGACTATATTTTTAAGAAATTTTAAAAATTAGTTTTCTATTTTTAAAGTACTCTAGAAAAATTTATGAGTATTGTTCCAAAATGCAACAAATAGTACAAGTGTTTCTTGCAGTCATCGAGGTGCTGGCTTTTGGAAGTGACTGGAAGGTGGAAGTGCGGAGGCACTTGAAGACCAACCCTTACTTTCGCGAAGCAAAGGGATACCACTACCTTGTGTGCGACCACCAACTTGAGGTGCAGCAGCCCTCAAACAAGCGCASCCCTGCAAACATTGCAAGCACTTCAMGTGGTCATGGCGCATCCTCGAGCAMMACCGTTCTATTGGACAACAAACAGTCAACTCCACCAAMAGTGCAGACCGGCCTCTCGGTGGACACACATGAAGGTACGTACGATCGAATTCCTTGAATTCCTGGCATGCATATGTGCTCACGACGTTCGACATGAGTTGACAGTAGCTTGGTTGTGTTACCTGACACCCCAGGAGTCGTCCAAACTCGGAGGAAAGCATTTCAGAAGGCGAATGCAGCTCTATCCGAGCAGGGGAAGGAGTTTGAAGAGATGAAGCAGAGCACGGGTGACATGCAAATTATGGCTTCTTCGGGTGCAGATCCAACAGATTTACAACTGGTCTTACATGTGCCACCCTCGAAGTCAAGCAGAAAGCGGAAATCTCCTTCATTACAGGATGAGGAGCTTCCTAACCATGGGCATCCCATTCCAGGTGACTTGGAGGCAAATGAGGCTGAAATCCTCACCAAGGCGGAAGTACAGACCTTTCAAAGGTGCGCCACCCTCCTGGAAGACGATACTGGGAGCTGGCGGTGTGCCAATATGGGGATGGCAGGTCGTACCCATTGCGAACAGCACTCGACCTCACATCGACTTAAAGATGGCGAAACCTCGCTCCCTCCAAATCCAGGCAGCCCAAAGTACTTGACAGCACCCAAACCTTGGATCGCTCCAAAGGCGGCCGTCCAAYCTAGGGTWAAATGCGGCTTYCGCTACAATYGCAAAGATGGCCCCCGGGGTTTGCAATGCAGCACGATTGCCATCAAGGGCCACTGGCTTTGTGAGCATCACCAACAGCTGAGAGTGGAAAGGAACGCTCGTCAACTTGCAGATGCACAACAGGGGAAGCAAGGTGCAACGACGAATCTTCCACCCAACCAAGACTCCAGCACTCTGGGCTTGCCTGGAAGTCACCCAAACCTCGGTCAAYCTTCGCTTTCACTTCATCCCAMACCRGCTRCAATCGCTCGGGAAGCTGCRAAGGACGTCGACAAACCTGCCACAGGAGTTTCAAACCACGATGAGGACTCCGATGAAGAGCAATTGCAGCAGCAGAGGCCGATGAATGTGCCGAAGAGGCCGAAGAATGTGGCCAAGAGACATCATGTTGCAGCTCGAAAGACTGCTGCAAATGTGGGTTCCTTGAAATCTCCAKGCCTGRTCCGGCCACCAAGCACCCCTCCTCTGCCTCCGCCCAGTGGAAGTCGAAGAAAGAATCCACTGGAGGATTAGTTCATGAAGAAGCGGCATCGGGGAAGTTGAAGAGAAAGCTTGCATTCTTAGGTTTGCCGGTGGGGATGGGGAGCTATTTAGTACAGACGATTGTTTCAAGGTAAGTTCTACCGTCGTTAGCCCTTGCAGAAGCTATTGTCGATGGGGGCTCTTCTGCAACTGCATGTGTTAGGCAGGTTTTAGGTGCATTGAGGCATCTTTTGAGAAGTGTTTGCAAGTTTGGGAGTATTAGACCCCCTTGGAGTGTTTGGAACCCACTGCTGAAGTATTTAGAGAAGTGGAAGTTGCTACATATATATGTTGTAAGTTGTTTTGAGCTTTTGGAATTCTTTTATGTTTATGGTCACATCTATAAGGTTTTAAAGTTGTCCCCATTTATTCTTGTTAGTTCACTTTGGGGATAATGAAGAGGGTCGTTGCAAGAAACACTTACAGGTTTTGTCTCAAAATGGCCTATTTTCATGAGTCCTATGACTTTTGGAATAATTTTTTTTAAAATAAAATAAAATATGGATAATTTGAAGAGCAATGAGAATATTATGTCTTCTAAAATTCAGACCTAAGAAAATTTACCTCTAAAAGTTATGCACAAAAAAAGGACAATGGAAAATACAATGAAAATAGATACTTTATTCTTTTCTTTTTAAAAAATAGTAAAAAAATTTAAAATACTAAAATAAAATAAACCATTTTTTCTAAGTTAAAGATGCTTTTTCTCCAATAAATTTCATCAGACTCAAAAAAAATATTTTGTGTTCTGTACAAGTGTACATTGGTAGTGCACTTTGAGGACATGTGGAAGTTGGACAGTTTAGTATTTTCGAAAAATCTCTTCTAAAATTGTGTAACTATACTAGAGGACCATGCATGCCAATTTTCAGCTCAAAATTTGCTTTTTCAAATGGTCAAAAATAGAACTAAACCCCCCCCCCCAAAATGGCCAAGGTAGACACTCAATCGGGGGTAGTTTAAAAATAGTAAAATCATTTTTTTTAAATTGAAAAAAATTATACAACATGTAAAACTTTTGTGTGCATCTTTAATCCAAATTTCAAGTCAAACAAACAAAATATGAAAAAGTTATGAGCAAAAAACTACTTGATAAAGGTCAAGTGGACAAAAAAAAGGACAAGTGTAAGTTTCTTGCAATCACCCAAGAGCACAGTCAATATATTAATGCCTTATGAATTTCTTTGTTAGAGAATGCTTAGACTAGAGCTTGAATTCTTTTAGAATGTTTTACCTCAATTGAGATAGGCATAGGCCGGATAGCTTATTGGTCTTGGTTCATATATGTTGTACTTCAACTTGAATATTTAATGTATTGATGGACAACCAAGTATGTAGACTGAGTCTAAGGAATGTGGACTAGTGTCTTTGGCTCACATATAAACTGTCTACTAGAATTAGGCACTCTTTGCATGACCCAAGACATTGCTCGATTTACTGGAAATGCAAACTTGAAGGGGCTTGTAAACATTGTTTCAAGCCTGGGTTTTAAGCTTAGCTAGAGACATTGTTCAGGTGAATCAACGTCTTGGTACATGCACTTTGCAATGTTTGTTGTGTAAATGGGAACAAGTGAACTTGAGTTCTCACGTTACTTTACTTTTTCTTTCTTTTGAGAAAATTTGTTCCCAATAATTGGTCAATTTAGATATTTAATATTCTAAACCAATGAAACATCAATATACTATATACAATATTTATACTATACTATAAAATTAGTATTCCATTAGTTAAAAGATACAATGTTTGAACCATTTAAATATAGTTTAAAGTTCACTTTGGTTTTATTGTTGGAATTTTTTTCAATTCAATTATGGATTCATTTTTTTTTTATTTAATCTAAAATTCATTTTGGATTTATCTTTAATAACTTCTAAAGGTTCGAGGGTGTTTGAGCATATCTCTTGTTTTCTAGACTAGCTCTTGCAACAAGCATAATTTCTCATTTTTGTGGAATAATTTTGATGATTGCCACTGTTGAAATGAAAGATTGAAAGTAGGCTTGTGTATCTTTCCTCTAAAAAAAAGATCAACGAAATCGTATCATTTTTGAGAGAATGCCACCGTCGAAAAGATTGAAGAAAGATGTTCAATTAGGCATTACWTTGTAGATACTCTCAAATGGGAATGTTGTACAATCAAAAACCCTCCTTTGTTACAAACATTTGAATGAGAAACCTGTGAACAAAGGAGAAATTCGTAGAGCAAATCGAAATGACCCTCCTTTGAGGAGATGTTTATTTAGACTATAATTTGCAAATTGAAACTTCTTCTTKGGACAATTATATTCCATATTTTATTAGTTCCATACATGCCTAATTTCAAAAATTGATGAAACTACACGGGTTGTCAACAAAGTTGAGGACAATATAACTTGTGATTTAGACATCCAATTGGAAAAGAGTACAATTCCACTAGGTGAATACATGTTCATACCTTCTAGAAAAGTCTCATGAACATTCGACCAAAATTGACTTTATAGGAACCTATTCAAATTTTAATTGTCTATTCAACAAACAATTGACTTTCAAGACTTAACTAGTACCATCAATCCATATTAACGGGATCTTTGAAGCTAGGCACATAATCCAAGTGCCATTTTGCTTTAAAAAAAAATTGAAATCTTACATTTTTTTTTAAAATAGAATGTAAATCAAAACAAAGCATTCTATTTAATTTCTTTTTAATAATAGCAACAATTGATTTGAAGTATACATAGAAAAAGACAAAAAAAACATTTTCATTATTAAAAAACATCCTTGAACACTAGCTCAATCATAAGTTCATAACTAGGATAATTTAATCTCCTTGTTTTGTCCACTGTGAATATGGATGAGAGGTCTCGAGCTCATTCACACAATTGATTTCTATAGCAATAATCATTAGAAGAAGATAGAAGCTATAAGTGATTTGTTTTAGCACTATTTCCCTAGCTATCAACTAGTGCTCTCCTAGTCACAATACTAAATAATTATAAATAAATAAATAAATAACATGTATTTTTAAAACATTTAAAATTTATTAGACAATATTATTTGATGTGGTAGTACCCACACTATATCAACAATTTGCATGTGGTTAAGATATTTAACCACCGTGGAACTTCCAATCACGGAAACATGCAAAGAACTTGCTGCTCTTTTGTAGCTTCATTTTCTTTCTAATGGAAAAATGAAGATGATGAGAGCTCAATTTTGAAACAAAAATGCAAAAAGTTGTTGTAAGAAAAATCCAAGTGTGGCAAGCTAATTTTTAAGTTTTGTACACATTTTGGCTTGATATGCATTTTTTTTTTATCATTGCTTTGTCAATACTAGTAGAAAAGAAGGTCAAATGTAACTAATGGAAAAATTAGTGGTTACTATAAAAACTCTAAAAAATTATTGCTAGTCATTAAAATGGCGCCAAAATAGTCATGTTGCATGCTCTTGTCATTGTTCAAGAGTCCAAATGACAACTAAGGTAGAAGTATCATAAAAAATTAAGTACTTTGGTTGTTAGATTGATGATATTGCTTTTGGAGGATTCACGTTATTGATTTTTTAACGTTTTTGATATTGTGTGGAGTCTTAATCCCTAAGCGCCTCAACTCCTCAAGTATGGCCCCTCCAAATTGAAAGATCTCATTGTTTGACTATCATAATCTTTTCAATGGTATGGTCAAAGGACGTGTCATTTTCACTCTAGCTCTAGATTTGTCTCCACTACCAATCGGTACAACCAATTTGTGTGCATCTCTTTTTAGATGATGGTTTGGTGGGAATGAGTTGAAAAAGTCTCAATTTTAGTAAACATGAGCTCGGCGGTGAGGGCTTAAAACAATGACAATGACAAACATTCAAAGAACTATCAACTTAAAACAATGACAAGTCTTCATACTTGGTTTGAATGTCATGATTGTTTGATGCTCATGCAATGATGCATGTTCCTTTCTATACTAGATTGATTATAATACATGGCTTAGAACTTAGAAATATCCAAAACTAGGGTTGAATTGCACATTCTTATTTATTATTATGTGAAATTGTATTATGGAACTAGCACCTCATATATCAAAAAATTAAGTATAAATGTATGACATTGGTCTTATAGTGTATATTGTGTATGTATATGAAAAAATCGGACATATAAGTTTTAGATGAAAACTAGCCCAAGTATAAAAAACATTTGAAGAATTTATAAAAAATTATAGGGTATTAGAAATATGCTAGTAATAGTTTTTTATGTAAAAATAGGGTCATCTTAAATACAACAATCAAGATAAATAGCCCTACATCAAATAACCTCTTAACTCAGGTGTATACCTTAAATTACAAGGAATGATCTCCCCGAGGGAGCCTTGCAAGGAGAGGCGGAAGAAACATGCGCAAACGGGCGAGAGAGAGAGAAATGGATGACCTAGAAGGCATTCACCTTCGACACCGGAACTGGGCCAAAAGCGCTGGCTTTGGGTCGCTACCCCCCAAGATGATGACACCTCTCCCGAGTCAGTCCCACATGCTGGTCAGAGGGGATGCATCTGGCTGGGTTTCCATCCGGAAGTACCCCCTCCCCCGCCGTGGGGTCTCACTCTCAGATAGGCCAAAGTAGGCCAAAAACTTTAAAGTGATGAACTTTGGTGGATGAGATGTACGTTGGATGAGTTCGTCTGCGAGTTTGCAAATTTGCAATTTTTACTAGGTCGTCGCTTTGTGCTGCGGCGGCACTCCATGGCTTGTGGTTGGAAGATTTCTCCACTCAACACTCAATCCCATTGAGCTTTTGTGGGTGAAAATGAGCAGCTTGGAATTCACGTTGGGGAGGGGATTGGATCAACGTTGAATTGGAGATCCGTAATTCAATCAGTCGACAAGCTTGGTGTAGACGACATTATTCTGGAGAGCCTTCTCTACCTGCCTCTCCACATCAATTGCTATACGGAACATGGTTTTGTGTGCATAGTCCACAAATTGTTGAACTTATGGCGTAGAAATTCCACACCAAGTTTGATAGTAGTTAATATTTATTATTCAAAACACATTCCTGGCTATGTCAAATGGACGGACAATGTTTCGGAGATTCTAGATTACTAGATTCCATGATCTGGGTGCGTGGCATTGCACAATTGAAATCTGGACGAACTCATTAGGTTGGTGATTTCCACATGCTTGATGATTTCCATAGTCTCGGTATTTTCTACAGTAGGTGTGGGTGGGTGGTCACACGATCTAGATCTGAATTCGGTCTTCACAGTCTTGGAAGTTTGTTCTTCGAAGTTCCACTGAGTTGGACTATAAGGTAGTATGGCCTTCAAGCAACCCATCTTCTTTAGACCGTTTTGTAGGTAGCTGTAGAATGGATGCTAGGTGATCCTTGAATGGACCTCTTTGGTTTGTTCATGAATTCAAGAAAAAATACTATTTTTATTGTGAGAACCAATCATTATCTTTGTTTTTTGCACATTTCTTTATAAGTCACAAGAGGACGGATTTTGGGACCTCTATGGTCACAAATTGGTGTTTATGACCTGAATCTTTGAAAACTCATAAGTAATTCAAAAATGCTTGGAAAAATACAAAACTACTTGTGTTGTGTTTTGCATCTATTTTTCTTTCTCTGGAAAATGGGCTAAAAATCATTTTGTCCATGAAAACCTATGAAAAACGCAAATCAGCCCTTAAAAGGTCGCTTTAAGGCCATACTACCTTAGTAGTGTTTTATTTTCCAAAAGTTCCTTCTACTGTAGTAGTGTTTGATCATCCTTAGACTTTCGTCACGTTGGTCAAATGTTGCACCAAGATTGTATATCGCCGTCGGAATATTTGGCAGAATTCAACATGAATTAGGCATGAAGAACATGAAGTTATCATCAAGGACATCAAGTTATTGTTACAATTAACAAAAACCCTGATTCAACAATTCTTCCAGGCACTTCTATCTACTCTTTAGTGAGGCATTTGAACCTAAATATGCAAACAATATGCAAAGCTGCAAAAATGATGACTTGTCAAAATATTTGTTCCCTGTGATTCCTTCATACCTCCTCTGTACTTACTTCAGCAAATCTGTAACTCTTGTGTTGTGATTTTGGATGTCGCATGAAAAACATCGTTGTGTTTTAACAAAAATCAGGTTATCTTGCTGGCATGAAGTGCTGAAGCAATCTAGCATGGAGTGCTGAAGTACTAATTACTTACCTCATTAATGATCAACTCCAGAGAAAATGTAGCATGTGTTTGAGGCCGGGGTGAACTAACCCCTCCCTTGGCTACTTGGAAAAACCTAAAATTTTTTATTTTTCACACATGGAAAAATTTGCAAATTCTGAATCCATATTTGCAATTAGAGGCCCCAAAACATCTGTGAGGAAAATACAAGGTAAATTAATCTAGCATAGAATAGGGGTTTCTTATTTTACTTGCACTCCTCAAATGACTTGGGGTGGCCGTGGAAGTGGCCTAGCGAGGGCCGAGGGGTCAGTTCACCCCGACAGTGTTTGGTGACTAACACCTAATCCAGTGTGAAGATATCAGCAAAGCGGCATCAAGTCATGCAACTACACTAATGATGTTAAATAGTGTACCCATACTAACTATTTTAGAAATGCTATAAGTTTTTACTCTTCATGAATATTTTGACGGAGTGCATGGATCCTAATAGTTCTATAGTTGGGAAAACTTTGTACCTATAGTTGGTAAAAATATTCATTAAGAGTAAAAACTTATGATTGTTTTAAATCAATTAGTGTAGTTAACACTATTTAACATCATTAGTGTACTGAGCTTTCCTTCATCAAATTGTAGAGCTAAATTTGTTCTCTAAAATATCTCCTTCTTATACCTAGCTTCTTATGTTGTATGTTTGTTGTTCCAGGTTGCCGACTATGGACTGGTGGATGATCTTCTTCAGGAACGAGCTTACTAAAAAAGATTCTTGTAAAAAAGAAATTGAATCGTAAGATTTTTGGATCAGAGAGAAATGTGTGTGAGGATAAACAATGTTGGGTGATTTTGTCCATGATCTATATTTATTTCATATTCTTCTCGATTGCAATGTTTTCTTCAAGGTGCAATTAAGGTGGAAGCACCCAAAACCGTCAATATAAGCAATTCAGCATAGTTGGAGGTCCTAAACCCTAAATATATTATTTCCGTGGGATTAGCCAGTGAAAATCGTGAATATTCAAAAAATAAATTAGATTTTTCAAATGTCATATGTACTTCCTATGATTTTTCAATGTGCAGGCTTCCGAGGCCACTGAAGTTTGTTGCATAGGTGGACCGTGGACCTAAATCTGAAATTTGCAAAAATGAGTAGTTAGCACTTAGCAAATCAAAGTTAAGTATGTGAAATGTGTCAATCAAATGAAATTTAAGCATTTATAGGACACATTAACTAAAGTCTAGCCGTCTAGGGACCCAAGTAGGTGAATCTAGGGTACAAGATTGAAAACAAGTATGCTAATAGGTGTCTCTACCTTACCAACTTGTCCTTGTTTTGCGCAGGACATGACATTATCATGGGGGTGCATAATCTAACAAGATTTTAGGGATGATCAAGTGGATTTGCAAATCTAAGAACTCACTCTTGGGTGGATAAGCCCCCAAGTGGCAAGTGGGTTTGCAAATCTAGGGCAAGTAAGACAAAAAGGCTGGATTGTTTGCAGAAATTATGAAGGTGCTCGAAGCAAGAGGTTTGAGCTTGGAAGAAGTGAGGATAGCTTTTTGAGACTGATTTGTATTGCTTTCAATCACTAGTACAGACACAAATCCTTTAAAGCCCAAATTGTGATTGAGCAATTATAACATGAACAACTTGACCCTTAAAAAGTTTCTATACAACATCGTGGTTGTATTCCTAATCAATGATTTGAAACTAAGGTACCATTTGATAAGATAAATTCCACAAATAAGGCTTTGTCCCATGGTATAAATAACTTTCAAATTATTTTGTTGTTGCAAAGAGCATATCAAACGAAACCCTACATATATAGTTTCCAATATTTGGGGTGTTGTTGGTATTTGAATGTCTACAATTAGACTATGTATTGTAGGACAATGTGTATAAGGTAAAGTACCCTATTTGTGTCACAATTTAGAAGTACTAAGCATTTAAAATTTTAATTTCAATTTAAGGTATTGACTCATAATTTGTTTGATTTTTGTAGAACCATCTGCCTTCATATTATGAGCACATGACAAATACATCAATTACTTTGAAGGTCCAAGACTATTGCAATTATGAAAAATTGGCGCTACGAAATACTTTTCTATTATTCCATATTTTTTGAAAAATTTCTAAGCTTGGCATTTGGAATAAGATAAGACATAGAAATACTATTTTTCAATGTGATTTGGTTGTTGATAAATTTGATTATAGAAATCAATGTTGTAGATGCAATAATTTTTTATATTTTAATTATTGAAAAGTAGTCAATGATCAATATTCACATTTGAAATAAAATTCTTTTGTCATGTAGATTTCAAGATGTATGGAATCTCAAAAAATTTGGATATGGTCCTCAAGTCTCAAAGACTTCGTAAAGAGCTTCTTATTTCCTCAGAGGTGCATTCTGTACCTCCAATAGTGCTTCCACAATATTCTTCTCCACTTGAATGTCCTACTTCTACAAAATGTGGTAGATGTGACAAAACTTCTGGTACATTGAATGGGTTACAATCAACATGGATCAAGGCTACTTTGATTCAATTCAAACAAGATGATCATAAGTACATTCTTTTATGGACTTATCCACCAACACCAAAGTGGAGTATGCGGCAAAAATTGTCCATTTGGGAAGAGTTGATGGTGATGAGATTTCACCAAAAAAATGGTCTCAAAACCATCATCAATGTTTTGAAATTGCGCGCAATGGGAGTGTTGTTTGCACTCATGTGGAGGACATAAAATAATAAATTTTTAGATTCCCTTTGGTATGTCTATGCTTCTCTACTATGTTAATAGACCATAAAAATTTCAGCTCCAAATCGTTAAATTTAGTGACTCACAACGTAGTGAAAACCTCTAAACCTCAAAGTGTGACAAATTAGCAAAAATGATTTTTAAATATAAATTTATTTTTTAAATTTTTTGAAAAATAAAATATATCATTATCATCAAGCTAGGCATCTCCAATAAAATTTTCAAGTTTAGGGGATTTATGCTTCAAAAGTTATTGAAGATTACAAGAGAGCGACATTATTTGTGACGGAGAATAGGACAAGTCTTTCTTGCAATGACCCAATATCAAGATAATTCAAATGCCACGGACAAATCTCGACATTCATTATTCATGCATAATGTATCCAAGATCATCATTGGACATGGAAGTCACATGCAAGAAGGTTCTATTATTTATGCAGAACTTTCAGCTTTCATTGAAAGTTTTCAAAAATTTGAATCACATTTACTAGCATCTAAACATATTATTGGAGAGCTATTGATAAGATGTCATGAGACACAAAAAAAAACACTTCATGAAGTGTTTGAATCCCCCCTCTGAGCTTCCACATGAGATATTGGATCGTTTTTTTAGACGTTTATCTTCGCGGAATGAAAATTTCTGGCGACACCTTTGAGCTTCATTTCCAGAGTCATGTGGTATTTCATTTGGTGATGCACTCACTACTACCTTAGTATGTGGGTGGAACTTTTGTGAGGAGTACAATTTAATGACAAATGAGCGTACTTACCTATATCAACAATGCATATTATTTTGACACATGACTCTAGGTCTAATTTGTCTTCTACAGATGGAGTATGTACCATGTTTTGCCCGTTGTCATTATTGCTACGTGATTGTGATAATGAGTTTGGCATCACCAATTCTTATTTTGACTCATTGCCAAACTTGCCAAACTTGCCAACATTGCCACCTATTTCGTCTACTCAAAAAACAAGTTTAAGTGTTGGCATTACATCACTAGTTGATTATGCTATTTGGGATAGCCACACATTTGATCCAATTGTAGAGCAAGTGATTAATGCTACCCAACAAGTTCGCGATGCAAGTTTAGACTTGAATAGCCATCACATTCCATCAAATGAAGATCATGTCATTTCAAGAGTAGTTCAAAAAAATATCAGAAATCCATTGAAGAAATAAAGGATTGCAGATGTTCATGTTCATGGCTCAGTATCAAGTCATAAGAAAAGATCAAGTTCTTTAAATACACTTGGCAATCACAGATTTAGTGCCTTTGACAGCCTTGCATTGTGGGATTCAGTCATGGGACTATTACCTATGGTTAATCCTCTGAAGCTACGAGTTCTGCAATTCATTGCTATGCATTGTTTTACTGAAGAACCACTTTCTACCTTGAAAAATTTCCTATTCCAAGGTTTCAATTATAGTGCACTCTTCTGAGTTTGGGATGTATGTATTTCTGCCATTCGATAGAGTTCTCTTTCAAGGCCTATTTGCGCCCCAAACCATTACAAAGTTTAAAACAACAATTACTTGATATGATTGCAATGGTGCAATTCCAAACTACATTTCAAACTACAGTACGCACTTCAAGTATTATCAACACCCTTCATACAACAACTTCATATCTTAGACAACAAGCCCAAGTTATGTAAGATATTGGTGCATCACATGTCATTCATGAAGAACAAAATGTACGCATTCCTGATATTACTAATCCTCTTTTTCAGGAAAATGTTCAAGCTCCAACTTCACGATACTCTACATTATCATCAGATGAAGCACTGCTGGCTATGATAAAAGATGAGCAAATTGTGTCAAATTCAATTTGCTGGAAAGTTTCTGTAATGCCCCAATGGAATGCTTTAGCATCCAAGGGTATTTTGGGGTTTTATATATGTTCACATGAACAACTTAGAAGACGGTATAAGTATTTGCAAACTCAACTTTCAATCCTACCATCTTCTAATTCTGATGTTGTAGGTGATATTTACCAAGATATTACTGAAGAGGTCTAGACGCAAGCCGAACTTGAAATCATAGCAGATTTACCAGCATCATTGTCTTTCATTGATTCCAGTTCCTCATAGGTACCAAGATCGGAATTTATATATGAGCCTCCACTTTGTAATCAACTTCCAAGTCTTGAAATCATAGAAGATTTATCAATATCATTGCCTTTGGTTGATTCAAGTTCTTCACAAGTACCAAGATCGGAATCTATATATGAGCCTCCACTCTGTAGTCAACTTCCAAGTCTTAAAGACATTGACTTGGCAATTGTACCATCTGCAACAAAAGGCACTTCATATTCTGAAAAAGAGACTCAGTTGTTTTCATATTTATTGCATCATCAAAATGAAAAGAAACATATCAAACCAAACAATCGTACTACGGTTGATTGGGAAAAGGTTGCAATACGATGGAAATATTATTGTCAAGTTGAAAATTGCCTTCGGAATTCTAATTTCCTTATCCGAGATCAATTTCAATTGAAACAAAAAAAGAAGGATGAAGACAAAAGAGGAAAACAAAAATGTAGCAAATATTATATGCAACCATGTTACAATTTGTGAGTATTTTATTTAATATATAGATTTATTATACAAGTAAAACTATGATGATTAGAGATTTTAATTATGATATTGATGGTTTTTACGAAGCATTGATTTTCATTTATGTATGTTTCTATTTGAATACATGTTTTCTTTTTACAAAAAAAGACAACTTATATGGCAATCATTGCATATTTCATTTATTTTCACTTCATTATAGATAATTTATTCACTATTTAGAATTTATAATCAATTTATCATTATTGGTTTTTTTCTTCAATAATGCTAAGTGATTTAAGATTTTAATTCAATTTCTTAAAGTTCAACTTATGAACAACTTGTCTGGCCTTGTGCACTTCTCCAAGTGTTTTCCATGATTTATTTATGTATTCTTTTCATTTTTAGAATATTTTTTTTTCAATTAATTTGAATTTATAGAAACAAAATTGAATTAAAAAAAACAATTTTCACACTTAAAAGCCTAATAAACCAAACAATTGTGGCGCATTCCACTCATTGAGAGTTTTGTGGCAATGCCTAGAATGACATCAAAAACTTCTATACTCCATTTTTCATTTTTTAATTCAATATATAGTCCTAAAAATTGCTCACAAACCCGTCATATGTTCAAAAGCAATGATACAACTTTTATACAACCCTCGTCAAGTCAAACTCTCCAATGGTATAAAAAGAACGATTGGTGAGGGCATAGTCAGGGATATCGCAACTTTACATACAAAACAAATAAAACAAATGTTTCAATTGCAATTTTTACTTTTATTTTTATTGAAAATTTTATTTTGAATACATAGGTACATAAAGGGTGCAAAGCCTCTACACTCTTGTTTGATATTGAATCAAGAGGTCAAACTCTCTTCAAAGTATTGATGTTAATGTTTTGTTTATAATTGAATCAAAAGCTCAGTTCTTTTTTTTTTCAATTACTTTCTCTTTTGTTTTTCCTTTTTCTTTTTCCCTCTTCCCCCTCTTTTTGCCTTTTTATCTAAGAGTAGGTCCCGGCGGGCTCCTGTTGGGTCTCACTCTTAGATAGGCCAAACCGCCAAATTAGCCCAGGCCCAATCACAGAACGCCACATCCAATGCACTCATCCATTCTAAAGCCGCCACGACGGAGGAACTCCGCAAGCAAGCCACCCACACTCACTTTGCATTTTCTCCTGAACTTTTACTTTTACTTTCTCGCTTTCGGACCCCCGATGGTTGCTTTGACCTTTCTCCTGGTGAAGAGGATAGACTTGTGCATGGTCCCGGCTTCATCCTTTGAAATTTGAATGCAGCAGCCATGTCGGCTTGCACCGGCGCTGCAGCACGAGCTCTGCTCGCTGCCTATCAGCCTGCATCCTAGCTGTGTTTGCTTTAGTACACAGTGGTTTGGCTGGTCTGCGTGCACAAGGTGAGAAGCTGGTGGGTGAACGAGCATATCGAGTCTTATTCGCGGGAACGTCACTTCCCTTAGCAGTTTCTGCCGTGGTATGCTTCGCAAACCCATACTCACTTATCCTGTTTTTTGCAGATAACTAAAATACTTTTCCAGCTAAATGTTTAGTCTTTAGTTTCACAGATTATTGTGCACACTGAAAAAGCCAGGTCTCTGCAAATTTGTAAGTCATATTGTTCCTTTATGTTCAACCTTTACCTGTTTTTATCATAGTGTAACTTTCTCACCCCATTGTGCGCTTGTATTGGTCAGGTCTACTTCATCAACCATCGRTATGATGGTGTGCAACTCTGGCAATTTCGTACAATCCCTGGTGTTCATGAGGCGGTTTGGATACTCTCCTTCATTTCTTTCTTTTTTCTGTATCCTTCGACTTTCAATCTTTTGGAAGTTGCTGCAGTGGACAAACCCAAAGTTCATATGTGGGAGACTGGTATCATGCGTATCACCAGACACCCTCAAGTAAGTCATGCCGGTCTCTGAGTTTCCATTTTTTTTATTATTTCTATTATTTTGAGCAATCAGATTTTCGATCATATGCCTAGGCGGCTCAAATTCACGTCCCTCTCTAAGTGCCTGAACCAAACATTGAGAGTTTAATTTTGATGGAAAGTCTTGTAGCGATTACAATAATTTCCAATGCTGATGTCTTCTTTCTGTTGTTATTTCGCTACCTTTCTTGAAGTTACCTAAATTATTCATTTCAACCCTTATGCATATGAAAGGAGACACTTTTGGCCATTTAGGCACTCCGGTTTATTGCCTGTATGGATGAAAAATAAGCTGATGAAACGGTGTGTGCCTGGCAGATGGCGGGGCAGTTCATCTGGTGCCTGGCGCACACCATATGGATAGGAAACTCCTTCACTTTGACGACCTCCTTGGGGTTACTAGCTCATCACTTATTTGGTGTTTGGCATGGAGATAAACGCTTGGCAGCCAAATATGGGGACGCCTTCGAGCAAGTGAAGGACCGGACGAGTATCATTCCTTTTGCGGCTATTTTGGACGGCCGTCAGAAGCTACCCGACGATTATTACAAGGAGTTTCTCAGGGTGCCATATTATGCAATAGTCGYGGTAACACTGGGTGCATATTTCTCACACCCTTTAATGCAGTTAGGTAGCCATATCCTCCACTGGTAGTCTGAGTGCCCAGCTCCATTTGTACATGTAACAAGGTAAGGAACCTATCCTTGAGGCTTTCAGCTCTTTGAATGGTTCTCTTTTGTAGAATTAAATTTTTTTCTTCTTTTTTCGGGCCTTGTCCATATTTTCATTAAGGTTCAAACTCACTGAACTATGCTTCACTTCAATCCATGCCATATCCATGAGTGATGAATTGTTGAAGTTCAAAGTAGGAAGGCTTAATCACAACCGTAGACTACCCTTGAACCATTACTATCGACTCTCTGAGGAAGCATCTTTGACTGTGATCAAGTCTAGAAGTATCTCATTTCTTGCAGATCACGCACCTGAATGACACTTATATTGTACACGGGCGACTTGTCAACCCACGGGAAAAGGACCTCCATGGGGAAGGGTTCTCTTTCTTAAGTTCAGAATGGACTGCCAATGCATGTGGAAAGGAATCGAGGACACTTTTCAACCTTTTACAAGTTAAGTATTTTGCTGCTCCTTTGTACATCGACACATACAGGGGAGAAAAGATTCTGGCTGGACCGTCTACCCTTAAGTGTAAAATTATACCTAAACCCTAAACCCTCATATACAATACTTCATATGCTTTTGCACCAATTATTTGTGTTCATTCTAACTACAGATGTACTATACCAGTATCCTCATGTTACAATACTTCAGAGGTTCAATATGACTTGCGACACCTTTTGAAGTTACAGATTCTCATTGAATAGCTGCCGAATTCTCAGCTGGAGTTACGGATCTGCTCCTTTTGGTGGGGGATACTGGACTTCAGTGTTTTGGCAGATTTTAAACTGTTTTTTTGTTATATTAGTGGCCAATCACAGATGACTTGACAACATAACAACTGGATAGCACAAGCACTTCCCCGATTGAACCTGCCTAACTTAATCAAGAGGTTGGTGGTCATTCTCTACTCTCGCATCTTTCTGGTGGACTAACTTAAAATCTGCTGCAACCCAGAATAAAATTAAATCATCCATAAAAATGGACCTTTATTGAATGCTTAACGTTCATGCGTTGTAGCCGTTTGCAATACTTTTGGACTCTGATGGTTCCAATTTACCGCACATTAATTCTGTGAGAGAGAACTCTAGGTTTTCCATAAATAATGACCTATCTTGAATGTGACTTGTTATGTTAGCAACATGTACAGTATATTTGCAGAATACCGTTTAGTATGTGCTGTACTGTACATGGCATTGAAGGGAAATAGACATGATAKGACTGCTTGTTACAAATTGGCTCCTCTCTGTGATTAGGAACTGTGATTTCTTGTGACATTTAGGTACTGTCCTCAGAGATAAGTAATGCTTGGATAGTTACATCTATTGACCCATATTTTCAAGTGTCTATTTGTAAATGTTAATGAAGTACCCATTCAAATTATGCAGCTGAATTGTGGAGGTTGTAATTTGAATGGCTGGAGATGCATGGAAATACAGGGCCTTGAGTTATGAAGATCATCAATAGTGGGTTTCACTCAGTTATGGATTATCTTCTGCTGGATTGTCTGTTGTCTRKTCACATGGCAAGAGCTGGTGAATTGTTTTCCTCTTCATTCATCGATCAGAAAACTTGGTCTATGGATCCATTTGGTCTATGGATGATCCATAGATAGAGTCAAGGACCAAAAWGATCCATTCCTCACTTGGACCTTTTTCTATATAGTTGATTCTTCACCAAATTCAAAACAAACTGCATATTCCATAAGTTTTGAGAGGGGGACAAAATTTTATAAAAATTTGAAGTGTAGGCTATTCTTCTATCATCCTTTTAACCCATGCCAAGCACAATTTTGCACCTACAACTCTAAAAGAATGTGCCATGCTCATCAATATCTACAGACATTGTTTTAACTTTAGATTGCTCTTCTAAACCTAAAAGTGCCTCAAATCAAGTGAATGTCTTGTAGATTGAGAATAGATTAGTGATAAGCAACATCACAAGTCTTCTAACCATGATTGTAATTTATTGTTTCTAAGTTTTCTATACTACTCTAAAGTTCTCTTTGTTTGATGCACTTTAATAGTTAACACCTTTTGAGTTCTCTCTCTTCCATGGCTTTTAGAATATGTAGTTAATTTTGAATTTGTTCATGTATCAATTATACAGTGAAGGGTCTCCTTGAAGTATGGATTTTTTTGTCTCAAACTATATATCCACACTTTTTTTTTAATAAATATAGATATCTATTCAGTTTACTAATGAATGATCCTAAATAATCTAGCTAGGCATTCTAGGTATTGYAAGTCACTTGTGGGGCTTTGACATGGGACCTTTGAATGACAGACTCTTCTCTCCAAGAAATTCAATTCTCTCTTTTACAAAACTTGTTTGGCAAGGAGAATCTCTTCAATCAATAACTTAAGGTATGTTTGCACTTGATGCTAATGCTAAGATTGTTGTTACTGAGGATCTTAGGAACATTTAGACTAATTTTTGGACCGGATTCACCAAACACTGCCCGTAACACCAAGTGTAAATGTACCCTTAGCTGTAAACAAGAATTTGTATCTTCAAATATTCTCAATCCATCTTTCCAAATTCTAAATTGCATCGGGTGAGCTCTCCAATCCAATGTTCAAGAAGAACCACTGGCTAGTTCAAAGTTAGCCCTTGCACAACATTCTTAACAAGGTTGCTCCCTTCTTCCTTGGAAGAGTGATCATTCCTTTCAAGATACCTAACATACAACTTAGTTATAATATAGAGGATGCTATTGGCTGGCCAAGTATAACAGTGCTTATGGATGAGTTTGTAATGCAGCAACAACCTAGTGGCTGGTTGACAAAATGAACAGTATGTTGCATGTGGAGGCAAGGAACTATTGGTTGTGCACATCACTGGGGGGCTCCGTACTTGGGGAGAGCAAAAGGGACCCCCCCAACGTTGCTTAAGAATGTTATGTTGGGATTGGAAAGAAAAAAAATATACAAGTTGAGTAAAAAATAGAGGAAATAACCAACCTCCGTACTTGAAAAAAAACGGTTCAATTTGGAAATTAAAGGAAAATACACGGTAAAACTCAAAAAAATTGTTGCTCCAATCAATTTTCCTCCACCGTTAACTTTACTCCCATTCTGCGTACTGAACTGAGCGAGCGTCTCTGCCCTCCTTGTGAATGATTCATGCAACATTTTTTTTTTTTTTAATCCTCGTCAGCATTGCACCTTATGGATGGTTTTTTGTATAGGGCAATCACCAAGGCAGAGGGAATTCTAAAACAAATTGACAAGGAGGGCAAAGCCCAATGAAGAATGCCTATTTATTTCAAGAATTCCTAACCAACAAAGAGATTGCACGACATAAACGCCCATCAAACACAGACCTCTATGAATGAAATATTTGTAATCATCCATTGAAGGCCATATTCGTTATATTGAGACTTTTTGCAGATTTTGAGACAAAATGCTAGTTATTGGAAAAATTCATTTTAAAAAATATTAATTAAAACCAAAAATAAGTAATGCTCAAATAGTGATCCTACAAGGTGGGTACACCCAAAGCGCCACAAATTGGTATTGTGTCTAGTTACTATTAATAAGCTGATCAGAATTTCATATTTTCTGGTTGGTAAATGAAAGCACGGGACAATGCACCAAAAAATGTAGCATCTGGATACAATATGCAAAAGTTATTAACGGTCAAAGTTTGTTTCTGAAAGCGCCATCTACAGTGTGTGTACATGACTGATTTTGGAAAACTACACGGACTATAGATGGCACTTTAAGGTCAGCAGCGCTTTTGGATGCACCCACCTTGATGAAGTTCTAAAAGTTGGTGTTGTTACCTATTTATAAAAAAATAGTAGAAAAAGATAAAGTGGTTTATCTTTAAGTTGAGGATAAAAATGAGACTGTGAAAAGTTTCAATATAACGAATATGGCCTTTACTATTCAAATTTTACACACCAAGAAGGAATGGGATTACGCAAAAAAAAACTCCTACAAAATGAACGGGACTCTCATTTCTTGGCGGGGTTTTTAAGTATGTCGGTTTTCACCTCAGGGAAAATACACATTTAACCCTTGAACGTTGACACGGTCTAATGACAAAGAATCAATCATTGTAGGACAAAAGTGCAACTATTCATCCTCAAAAATTTTGTATGGAAACGGGGGAGATCTTCCAATACAGTACCTCAACTTCAACAGTACTTTGACTTCCAATAAATAACTTTTGAATTATTTAAACTAGTAATTCACACGGTATCAAAAAAGACGATTTCCATGGTTAAATTTAACCCTTTATGGGTTAATTTTACTATTTCAACAGTGGCAATCTAAATCGCAGAGCGTTAAATCGTGCCAACGAATTGGGCCCCGCAGGGTAACTTTTTGGGTAAAAGTAAATAAAAGCCCCTATATTGAGCCATCACTAGGGTATGTTCTCTAACCTCCCTTGCAAATTTGAGATGTCTGATTGCAAATATGAATTCAGAAATTGCAAAAAATAAAATTGCAAAAAATAAAACATTCCTGCGTTTTCCCCAGCAATAAATCTAGCCTGCAGGGCCCAATTTGTTGGCACGATTTAACGCTATGCATCTGAAACCATGGCAAGAAATGTCCGTCTATCATAAATTGAAAGCTCTGGACAAGTGACATAACTTTAACTTACATCCATCATTTTGGCAACGCTAGCTGCATCCGTTTTTTTTCAAAAGGGGCGCCCATTTGTTCAGGTGGATATATTGTAGACAATGATACCTGAATGATGAGGACCGATTGACAAATCCAATTGAATGTCCCAAAGCCATCATTTTCTGTTGTTGTTGGTTTTTTTCTTGTGAAGTCGGGCTTTGTCTTGATGTTGTAAATGGGTTGTCAGCGCCCAATCCATGAACAACTACCTGAGTAAGGTCCGTAGGCTTTTAATTTTTAATTGYTTTTTTTGCCCTTTTTGACAGAGCCAATAGATTGCGGAGTGTCATTCCAAACAAAAAGTGCACGAGCCGGCTAACTTCCATATGTCATGCATAAAATGAACCCTGCCAAATATCAAGTAACTTAACCCTTGAACGTCGCGGCGGACGTTTTGTGTCCTCTGGATGAGAGAGGAGAGAGAATCAAATTGTGTAGGATAGAATTGCAACTTTTCATCCTCAGTATTAGGAGTGGAAAGTGAAAGATCTTTTCCAGCAAGGTTGGGGACCGGCGCAGTACCAATCCCATGTAGGCCTACTAAGGTGTACACACATCCAAAACCACCACAAATTGGTTTTGTGCCTAGTTACTATTATTAAGGTATTCAGAATTTTCATGTTGTCTTATTGGCAAGTGAAAAGAGGTTCCAATGTAACAAAAGAATGCAACGTTTGGATACAATATGCAAAAGTTAGAAAGGGTCAAAGTTTGGTTCTAATTAAAGCATTTCTTCTACATAGATACATAATTGATTTTGGAGATGTACAAAGTCTGAAGATGGTGGTTTTAGATCAGGGGCAATTTTTGAGGTGCATACTTTAGTATTGCCATGTGCCATTGCTATGCTGACAGACAACATAAAATAAAAATGTAAAAACAATCTTCAAATTTTTATAATTTTTATAAAAACTTCAAAATCCAATATCTTTTTTTGTTGTGAGTTGGAACGTCATGATGCAAAGCTCAAACACCCCTCCTCCTAGAGAACTCTCTAACAATACCAAGAACGTGATTGGGAGACGCACGGTCCAAAAGATTTCACAGTAACAAACAAAACAAACAACCTTATTTAAGGTATATGGGTCATTGCAAGAAACACATGCCGTTTTGTGTACAATTTTGCTACAATATTCATGATTTTTTGGGAGTACTTTAAAATTAGAAAAACAATTTTTAAAAAATATGAAAAATATGTTTAATGTATGTACCTTTAAGAAAAAAGTACCCTAGGAAGGAAAAGCATAGAAATTTTTTCTAACTAGGTGAACTAGGTGAAGAGTGCAAAATCTCATGAAAATAGGTACTTTGACATTTTAATTTTAGGAAAATAGGAAAATAATTTTTTTTTCAAATTAAAAATTGGCCATTTGGGAAGAGCTGATGGTGATTGGATTTCACCAAAAAAATGGTCTCAAAACCATCATCAATGTTTTGAAATTGCGCTTAATGGGAGTGTTGTTTGTATTCATCTGGAGGACATAAAATAATAAACTTTTAGATTCCCTTCGGTAGGTCTATGCTTTTCTACTATGTTAATAGACAATGAAAATTTCAGCTCCAAATCATTAAATTTGGGGACTCCTAACGTAGTGAAAACCTCTAAACCTCAAAGTGTGACAAATTAGCAAAAAATATTTTAAATGTAAATTTATTTTTTGAATTTTTTGAAAAATTAAAGATATGATTATCATCAAGTTAAGCATTTCCAATAAAAATTTCAAGTGTATGGGATTTATGCTTCAAAAGTTATTGAAGATTACAAGAGAGCCACATTGTTTGTGACGGAGAATAGTACAGGTGTTTTTTGGAATGACCCATATACATAGTCTATAGGTTAGAATCAGTGCAAATTAATTGTTTTTAAGGATGCCAAAAGAAAATATGAAAAAGAAAAATTGTTGATTTCAAAAAGAATTAAATGACCAAGTTGTGGTACAAAACGAAAATGTCCAAAGCTAGTAGGAAAGTCCAAAATGAAGTTCAAAGCCTACCTACCATCAACAAAAATTTGACAAGGTAGTGAAGGAATTTCTTGAGATATTTAATGAGAATGAAAGGTGGAGAGGTCATTTTTCTAATGAAATCCATTGTTTTTCATGAACCCTCCAAGGATATGGGATAATTTGAACATGAAAGCTTCACTAAGTATTGCCAAAATTTAGAAATTGTGTTGAGATTGAATTTTAGAGCTCACTYTGGCATATTAGATGTCAAAAAATGTCCCTTCTAACCACTCTCTACGTAAATGAGCTCTAAAAAAATTCTACTTTGAATACAATTCTTGCTTTTGACTTAACTATGAGCAATTGAGCTCCTACCAATTCTAACTATTTTTGCAAAAGGTTGATCATTTTTGTTCTTGAAGATTCAATGACTGGATAAGACATTACTTTTAAATACTTAGAAATGAATTTTAAGAAATAACATTGATTTCAGCCTTAATGCTAAACATTTTGTCCAACCGGGAGATCTTTTTAATTGAGACAAAAGGAGTACCATTCTTGTTAAAAGCAAGGCAATGCCTATAATGAGTTTAAAGCTCTATCAATACCCTTGAAGGTTTCTTGAGAAYTTTTGTCAACATGAATGTAGCAAGACCTCAATAACGCCTGTCAAAGGTGACATTGTCAAGTTTGTTCATGAGCACCAGCCATGGGACTTAATGCGCACCTTTCTTATTTGGTTCATCTGGACAGATAGGTGCAGCGTACGATATGGGGATCGGACGGTTAGTTCCAAACGGATTTTAAATTCTACGTGGCTTGCCACGCTCCATGCTGGCATGGCCACTTGAAAGCATATTAACTTTGTCATTAAAGAAAAGGAAAAACTCTCATTAGTCATTTATGCTTTCAAGAAACATTGGGTTTCTAGGTTCTGCACTAGTGGCAAAGGGACCTGACACTTCAGCCTTCCCTCTAACTTTTTGTAATCTCCCTTTTGTTTGAATTTTGACAAGATATTTAAAAAATGTAACTTAGCTTACAAGAAAAATTATAATAAATGAAAATCCATAAATATATTGTTTTTCAATTACTATAGAAAAAATATAGTGTTCAATTTTCTGTTTTCAATAATCCACTTTCAATTAGCAATTGGCGCTTTTTGAGCCTATATTGCGTACCATTTAACCCCTAAAGTCCCATTGTCCCCTTGGGAAAAGAGATATTTGAAATCTACCAACATGGGGAGTTGAAAGAATGATTTTTACATCCGTGTCAAACTTCAACCCACAAAATGACACTATAACAAGGGCTAAAAAAATCACTCTTCCAACTACCTATGTTGGTAGATTTCAAATATCTTTTTTTGTGTAAGTCTTTTGAACTTGAGATTTTCCACACACATTATCAACATAGAGATGATTCTATGTAAAGAAATTTTATGCCAAAAAAAGTTTTTTTCAATCCTTGGGAGGGTGGCAAAGTTGAAAGTAGTGAAATTCACCTTTACAACTACATGTTGGTAGATTTCGTATTGCTCTTTTTGTGTAAATCTTTTGGTTTTGAAATTTGGTACACGTATCATCAACATAGACATGATCTTGTGTAAAAAATCTCATGACAAAAAAAAGAATTCCCAATCCTTGGGAGGGTAGCAAAGTTGACAGTAGTGAAATCTTTCTTGCAAATATAGATGTTGGTAGACTTTGAATATCCTTTTTTCTATAAATATTTTTTCAATGAAATTTAGCACACGTGTTACAAACATTGAGATGAACTTGTAAAAAAAAATTCATTGAAAAAAAACAATTTTTCAGCCGTTGGGACGGTGCCAAAGTTGACAGCGTGAATTTTTTTTCACTGCAGGGTCAAAAATTCGTAAGATTTCGTTACCCGACTGTACGGTACTATCCACTCAAAAGATAGCCCCCACTAAGGTAAGACAGCCCATTGCGGTTATTTCTTATAATGTACAATGAAAAGTAGAACTGATTGATTTTTGATGCAAGACGTTAGTATTGTCAGATTGCGCAAACCTTAAGTTAGTCACTAATAAGCTTACATGGCCTGCACTTCCTGCAACAAGTTGAAACCGCGTCAATGGCATGTGCACTCATGGCAGGATTCCGTATTCCGGACATCTSCAGGACAACTCCAGCTGCTTCTATTGGGAGCATCGCCACTCTTTCAATGGGAAAATGGGGTCGGGTCCGTTTTATAAGGTAAAACCACCCATTACCAACCAGTGCCCCATAGCCAACCATAGATTGACTTATTTCCAACCGAGGCTGGAATGGGTTTTTTTCATCTTTTCAAAGTTGGGACTAAAAGTTCATGATACATGTTCCAAAGTAGTGCACAAAAAAGTAGAAAGCAGCGAGTGGAAAAGTAGTTCTTTGAATGATCGGAATTGGAAGAGTCGAGAGATTGGTTATGGGTACGGAGCACTTTTTGCCTTTCAAAATTCATAGTAATTTCAATTCATGTGATAAAATTACCAAAGTTTTTGCAATCCTCATCATTTTTATCAACACACCTCCAAAAGTATTTACCTTGCATTCCATTGCTTCAAATTCGTCCAAATTCCCTATTTGGTTGATTATAGGTGGTTCTACCTTAGTAGGCCGCTTTAAAAGTGACCGTGCTCTAAGAGAAAAAATGGCAAAGAGGTACATTCTTTTTTCTTCAATGTACCAGCAGTGAACATTTCAAGAGGTGGTTGCATTTTGTGATCGTTGTGTTTCAACTTCAAAAATTCAGAACTAATTCCACCCAAAAAGTCCAAAAAATAATTACTAGTGAAACGATTGGGGTTAATTAGATGCCAATTCTATTTGTCTTCCTACAAAAATTTACTTAAATATATTACAAGAAATTTAACTTCATCGAAAAGGCACTCAATTTTTAAATGGTTGCTACAGGAACAAACTGCTTTATGGTGAGCGGTGTCTCCTAGATCTCCCCCACTGCATACACTTCTAAGGAAAAAAACACTTGGCTTTTGTGAAACGAGCCCTCATTCAATTCTCCATCTTGACATGTCCTCCCATCTCATCACCAAGCTTAGATTCAACTTGTTTGACAATGTTTTGTGACACTTCTTGAAACATCCAACAATTGTAGCAACTCCCACCTACGAGAGTTCAAAGGTGCCAAAGATATAGGAAAAAAAGGGTGGGAAAATACTAGTTTGTTGATAGAGCTCAAAAGAATAGATGAGCCTATAAAAAGCCATTTGGCAAGGCAATATCTCCTTGAGAGGGGGGAGATGCTCTAATTAAGCAATGGTCCTCCTCATTTGGAAAGGTATTATGCTTTGTTAGGTATCTAGGAGGGACTTACCAATTAGTTCAAAAATTAGAAGGATGGGGTGAACTGACCTCCTTGCTCGGCCACTCATAAAAACCCTGAAATTTTTTATTTTTCATGCATGATAGAATTTGCAAATTTTGAATTCATATTTGCAATCAAGGGTCCCATGTTAACTAAGAGAGATGTTCAAGGTAAATTAATCAAGTCCAGAATAGGGGACTTTTTATTTTACTTGCATCCCTTGTGAATTACTTGGAGTTTCTGAATGAGGGGGCCAGTCCACCCTGGCCGATTAGAGATGGTTGAAGAATCATATAAGACAATTTTGTTCACTACAAGGGGCCCCTTTTCAAATGTGCAAAATGGACCTTTGCCTCATTGATAAAATATGTTGCGTGACCAATCTTTTTTCACAAAACTTTAGAATAAGGTTTGATGTTTCCTTCTAGTTTAATTGCCAAAAATTTGGGTATTTTTTTATTCATGTAGGAAAAATTCCGGAAAAATTAGTCTTTTATTTTAACATCCATCAAATTACAATTTCCAATTTTTAAAATTATTTGACAAGGAATGTCAATTCTATCCACAAGATACAACACCCTTCAATTCCATGTTTTCAACCATGATTTTTCCAAGTAGTGCACCATTAGATGTTTTTTGGCCCGTCTAGAAGACTGCGAGTTCCCGGTTGTAGGAACACATTGGGAACTCTGCCACATAGGCAGTCTGACGTGGCACAACGACTGCCACGTCGGATAATACTATTTATTTATTATTTATTATTTATTTAAAAAATAATTTTTTAAATCAGTTTTCAGTTTCTTTATACTTTCTAAGATTTTTTGAAATTTTTTTTTTTTTTTTTTTTTTTGAAATTCAAAATTTCAGACTAGCAGTGGCTGGTTCCCTGTGCAGTGCACAGTTTCAGGGAACAGCCCCTAAACAGCTCTTCTTGGGCTGAAAAACATCTAATGCCCTATACCAAGTATTATTTCTATTTGAACTACAATTGTGTATATTTTTTAAATATTCACTATTTTGCAATATGTGTTCTCAAAATCCAATTAGATATTATTCTCATTTTAGAAGTTCACAACATACCAACAATCAATTCTTCCCAATCATTATTTTGGTAGACAATTAACTAATTGGAGTTGGAGGACATTAGATGTCACAAACTTGGACACTACATTTTTTAGAGGTCAAAAATCTTCATTTGAAAAAATCTATTCTTACTATGCTATCTTATCTTTGTATCTCCAAATTTTCCATCCAATTAACCAATTGCCATTCATTTTGAGTGTTATTTCATCCACATTACTGCCTATTTTTTAAAAGACTACAAAGTAATATTACCTCAATTGTAATCTTATAGAGGAAAGGTGGTAAATGTAGATGAAATAAGCTTAACCCTATAGCAATCCGACGTTCATTTTTTGGATGATGAATAGATTGAAATTGAAGTTTCATCTTCCTAATTGCTTGAATGAAAGTTCTTCTAATTTGTGGATATGCTTTATCTAGTTGTGGTTCTATCTAAGGGTTGGATTTGGTGTTACTAGAGCACATATTTTTTCTAAAATTACCAATGTGTAAAAATTGTCAAGTGGTTGACCAAGCCAAAATTGCATTGACTTTAGTTCAATATGGATTTGCCAAAATGAGGTCATAGATGTTAAAAATACAAAAATTTCAAAAAATCACCATGTCAAGATTTCTCATAACATGTGTTTAAAGTACTAAATTTATATTTAAAAAAGAATTAGTGAACTTCTCAACAAACAAAAAATGTAGATCTCAAGGAAGAGATTGTTTTCATGTGTAAAAATCTAATATGAACACTCTATACTAAATAACTTCATTGTGCATTTGATCATTGGCTATGGAGAAGTTTATAATTAGATGAAAAATACATTTGAAGAGAATGGACGCTACTTAGAAGTAACAAAAATATGCAAACCCAAATAGGCAACAAGCAAATTGTTGATGACCTCACTACAAGAGAATGGGGTGTTTTAAGTATAGTCCTAKAGATAAGATTTTAAGTAATGACCTATAAGAAGTCTTTTAAGTAAGAATTTACTAAAAACTTATGTCTCTAAAATTAAATATTACTTAAAAGACATGTGTTTTTAGTAAATTCTTACTTAAAAGACTTTTTATAGGTCATTGCTTAAAATCTTATGTCTAGGACTATACTTAAAACACACCTTTCTCTCGTAGTGCATGTTTATAATATAGTGCAAGACTACCAACATAGGATAAGACATTTTGTTGCAAGAGATTTCCACTTGCAAAACAAAGGAACTACACATACAATTTATTTTGCTCTTGGATGGTATGTTGGAGAAGGTTTATTGCTCCAAGAAATGTATGCTTAAAAAMTTCRAATTAGTCCCCTTTATAATTCCAACTACACCAAACGAAATCCTAATACAAAATTTATAATATATATTATTTTAAAAATTAACAGTCATTTGCAAGATTTTAGAGTGGTTAGATTCAAGCCCCAATCCTTATTTTAAACGCTGTAGGTGTAGTTATCTTCATGCATGGAGGTAAGRTAGGAACCATGTATCCATGAAGTGCCAATTAATTAGATGCTCACACCAAGTACATCCCTTAAATARATATGCACCATGTTCTTGAAAAAATCATTTAAAAAAACATCTATTCGAAAAAATGTGAGCTTTCATGACTTTTGCATATTGTATCCAAATAATTCATTTTGCGTTGCATTGATGTCTTCTATTGTTTGCCAATGAGAAAATGTAAATTTTTGATATACAAAATAACTTACTTTAGAAAAAGTGGTGATTTGAGGTGTCATTACTTTGAAATGGAAAGCAAAATAGTCGGGAGGTGAATGAAAAATCCATTACTTGGGATTTTCTTGAGGCGAAAATCGAAAGGAGACTTCTTCTCATTTCGGTCGTGTGTGTAATTGCAGTTCAAGCGCGGCCGATGGATCCTACGAAGGACTTGGCAGCTTACGGCTATGGCAGCGTGGCGTGGAAGGAGCGAGTGGACAGCTGGAAAATGCGGCAAGAGAAGATGATGACTGAAGGCCATCACCACAAAGGCGGGGGCGACATGGACGGCGAAAACGGCCCCGATCTTCCCATGTAGGATGTCACAATCCCGTACCCAGTCAAATTGTTTGAAGCACTTGTAATTTCAACCAATTTCTCATCTCTGAGTTCGTGTTTGGAGCGTAGTTCGAGTTGGTTGCAGGAGTAGTATGTTTCACGGATTGCATTGCGCATCTGTTTGTGCTTGTGTGATTTTGAATACATCTTTGAAGCCAAATTGTTCGAAGGATTTGTGAGCAAGGCGGATTGCACTGCGCATCTTTGCGTTTATTTTAGTGCAGCTTTGAAGTCAAATTGTTGGAACAGTTTCTATTCAAGACGGATATCGATTGCATTGCGCATCTTTGTATGTTTGTGTAATTTTGAGCGCATCTCTGAAGTCAAAACTGTTTGAAGGATTTCGAAGCGTGACGGATCGCATTGCAAATCTTTGTGTTTGTGAAAGCTCTAGTTCTGTTTTGAATTCAAATTGTTCGAAGGATTTTGTTTTCATGCGAAGTCTGAATTGCATACCTTTGTGGGTTTGTGATCTTTGCGTGCAGTATGGATGAATCGCGACAGCCGTTGTCACGGAAAGTGCCGATTTCTTCCGCGAGCATCAACCCGTACCGCATGCTGATCGTCATCCGCCTCGTGGTGCTGGCGTTTTTCTTCCGCTACCGCATCCTCAACCCCGTGGAAGGCGCCTACGGACTGTGGCTCACGTCGGTCGTTTGCGAGATCTGGTTCGCCATCTCCTGGATTCTCGACCAGTTCCCCAAATGGCTGCCCATCAATCGCGAGACCTACTTGGACAGACTCTCCTTAAGGTCAGTGATACGTACCCACAAAATTAACCCTTCTCACCCACACCAAAATTTCGCAAGCTTCAATTTTAGCAACGCAGTCTTGCCTGGACTACTTGTCCCTTCCTAATGTGCTACGAATTTTACCCTAAACCCTTGACAAAAACACTGCGACGCCATTTCTAATTTGAACACAAWTAAGCGAGAAGTGCATAAGCAGTAGCCAAGCATTTTTATACCAACATCAGTACTATACCCTCGTCATTGTCTATTCCTTCCTCTGTAAGGAAGGAGAAATCAGGAGTTCCGTCGTTCTCTTGTAACCCTTTTCCATTCACTGGTCAGTCTTTTGAAGTGTCGAGATGTTGTGAGTGGATTTTTGTGGGATTTTTTTTCGAAATTGGTGTGAAGTGTTGAGAAGTTGTCCGTGGAAGTTCGTGAGAGATTTGGTGAAATTGGAGTGATTAGTCGGAGATCTTGCCAGTGAGTAGAAATTCGTGAGACTAAAATTGTGAAACTTGATGTGATGCCGTGACTGATGTGCTGTGGATGTCAATTCGTGAGGTAGATTTTGTGGGGGAACTKGATCTGATGTTATGGATCGATGTGGGTGAAGGTATGAGAAAGAAGGGGAGCCTTCGCAACTGGAGCCGGTGGACATCTACGTGAGTACCGTGGACCCCATGAAGGAGCCCCCTCTGGTGACCGCCAACACCATCCTGTCGATTCTGGCGGTGGATTACCCCGTGGACAAAGTGTCTTGCTACCTCTCCGACGACGGCGCCGCCATGCTCACGTTCGAGGTCCTGTCGGAGACGTCGGAGTTCGCTCGCAAGTGGGTGCC
>VACF01002497.1:0-111343 GCA_006891605.1 Pleurozium schreberi | reverse complement strand
GTCGCCGCGCATGCAGCGAAGGACGCCGCATTTTCGCGCTTCGTAACTGACAGCAATCAGGCCTCCGCCTTTCCACGGATTGTACTGCACCACCGCAACGGGCTTCCCTCGCAGCTCGGGCCGCCTCCGCTGTTCCACTGCACCAAACAGCAAAGACAGCAAGTAATTAATCCGTGAACAASAACTCTGTCAATGCCATTCTATGAAAAACTTCAGAAATCGCTATAAATGCCATTCATACACATATTCTTGGAATTCAAGGCAGGCTTGCTTCGAATGAATCAAGTTTCCTTTCGCTTTCACTGTAGAACATCCTGAATGCAAGAGTGCCCTTGTATTTTGAGTCAATGTAACAAGAATATATGTCGAAGGACCTCCCTGCCTTCCAATTCTAGAAAGTTATGTGGTTTGAAAATGCTAAAGGAAGCGGTTAATAACATGCTTGCWACAACTTTGAGTGATGAAGTCAGAAACATGTGCTAATGCTTGGAGAGATCAGAACCCAACCTTGCACGTAGAAGCAATCCAGATCCAGATGCGCGATGACTCGGGTGTCGCCCGAATCGCGTCTCGACACGGGCATTGTCGACGAGCGAAGTTCCGGTCTCTTCCACTCGCTCTGYCTTAATTTTATTCTAACTTAGMTGCAATTGTAAGCGCTAGCGCTCGTTCGATGAACAACTAAACCCTAAATAACGAAAAGTTCGAGTGACAGCACCGCCCGTCGGAGAAAAGACAACAGTAGTCGTTCGCTTTTCGAATTTCGATTGCACTAGAAAGAAACAAATTGGTTACAGTGTTGTACATGTTCGTACAAGTTATGCCCGGCACACGAAAGGGACAAAGTAACTTGATACTGGTTGTATATATAAGCTACGGAAAGACCAAGCACATTCGAAATGTTTGTGTCCTTCATCTAAGCCATGAGGCAAGCGACGCCAATATTATCATGCAGCGAAGAAGACAGCACTTGAGAGGCCATCATAGGCAAACCCTAAACGACCAAGCGTATAACGATACTTACGGAATGAAAGCGCCACGTCGGAAATAAAGAGATTTTCTACAGGGAATGGATAAACCCATCCCTGACCACTTTCTCTGCTCACTCATGCCTCACGGCGTGGCAATTTTGAGATTTCCTTTCAAYTGCACAATTCCTCATGTAACTTAGGGTCGTGTATTCTGCATGTACCGTACAAAATTTCCCGGAACAGTGTTGCTTCTCTTCCATAGCCATGGAGCTCTTGCCTGGAGTAGCGTTAGCTTCTTCTTCYTGTTCAATAATTTCGCAGTGTAGTTCCTCGTCGTCCAAATCTTCCAAATCCTGTCCAAATTCGTCGCCAATTGTACAATTTCAGCCTTCGGGTATCGTGTCCACGCTCTTCGGCTCTCTCATCGCGTCCGTTCCGCCATCGCTGGCACTGAATTACAACGACTTCGTCACTCAAACAGAAASTGTCCAAGTCGATGGCGCAAATGATTTCGCCAGCAACCCGGCGGTGCTGTTCGCTGGGGTGGCTGCKGCGGTGGCGGTGCCCTTGATCGCGTTTCGTTTCCTAAACCCGCAATCGTTCGGGTCGGCGTCTCCGCTCACGGCGTTTGCTGCGCTTGCAGAACCGAATGCGCAGTTGCTTGACATTCGGGCGAAGGAGGACGTAAAAGTTTCCGGCAGTCCCAATCTCAAATCTCTTCGCAAGAAGCTCGTGCAGGTCAGGGCTCTTAACTGTGCAAAAACCTCGAAAGTGACACTGTGAAATTCAAATTGTTTGTTACTAGAATGGTTTGTCACTMGAATTGTTGCTATTCGATTTGTAGCTTGAAATGTCGCTAGATTTGTTGCTATTCGAATTATTTGTGGTAAGGTAGAGACTCTATTAACCATACAGTACATTAGATGATGTTCCATTGATCATACAGGTGAACTTTGATTTGTGGGAAGTGTGTGATCTTTTGACATTTCTTTTAATTGCAACTGATCCTTAGCTTAACACAGAATAAATGCGTAAAAATTTTCTTTGTGGACACCAAGTTCTCGATTGTTGTAGGCAAAGGCTCAAAGTTCACATGTGTGTTGAATGGAGACCTTACATTAGAAGTTGTTTGCGGAATTTAGCTCCATTGGAGACTGTGATGCAGGTGGCCTACAACTCCGAGGATAGCTCCTTTGTTGACAAAGTGTTGGCGAAGTACCGAGATGCGGAGAATACCACGCTTTACATTTTGGATGAGTTGGATGGAAATGCTCTGGCGGTCTCGCAGCTGCTCGCGAACAGTGGATTTGAGAAGGCGTTTGCTATTACTGGAGGCGTCGAAGGATGGCAGGTTGCACACATCCTCTCTGTGTTTGTTCTCTGGGTATTTTTAGGAGTTGATTAGGTCTTTGGGGGAACTTTCTTTTGGTCAATTTGAATTGTTTTTTGAGCAGCGCATGCAATGTTCTTCACTGATTCTAGTGATAAAAGATTCCGTCCCATCTGTGTTCTTCTACGATCAGTGGAATTGGTTGGGAGGTTGCGCAAATCCTGAATCTGGTCTCTGATCCTCGGGTTTCTGATTGTTAGCCCTTAATAGGGTGCATGATTGTTTTTAGCAGTTTTGAGGTGGTCTTTTGGGGACTTTCTTTTGTCCAATTTTATTTGTTGTTTGAGCATCGCATGCAATGTTGTTCGCTGATTCTGATGATATAAGATTCGTCTCCATCTGAAATTCTATTATTTTCACACAATGTGGTCAATCGAATTGGTTGGGAGGTGGTGCAAATCTCCTCTTTGTCTCTGTTCTTCGGTTTTCTGATTGTTAACCCTTTGATCGGGCTTCATGTTTTTCTTAGCAGTTTTGATTAGGTTGCATGGGGACTCTGTTGTCCACTTTTGTTTATGTTTTGAGTAACAGGTGCAATGTTCTTTGCTGATTCTGGTGATATTAGATTTGCCTCTATTTGAATTGCATATTTTACAATATGAACAGTTTACAATATGAACAATCGTATTGGTCATTTAAGGACAAATRAGACCTTGGTCGTGGAGGGATTATTTGATCTCTGCCTTTTCTCTTTGTTTCAGTGAAAAATATTAGATGCATTGCACGTGGTGTTTTTTGAGCTCGTTTTGAGTTGGTCGTTCGGGGACTTTATTTTGTTCAATTTTGTTTGTCTTCTGACCGACGCATGCAATTGTCTTCACTGATTCTGGTGGTATAAAATTTGGCCCCTGTTGAATTATAGATCGTATATTGTGAGCCATCGAATTGGTCGTTTTGAAACCATGGATCCTTGGTCTTCAGGGGTTGAGCTTCGATTTGGGGAATTTGACTTGATCCGAATGCCCTTGCAGACGAGTGAGTTGCCGTGGTTGGAACCAAGGAAGGGCTTTAATCTCAACATTGACGGCCTCAAGAATCTCTTCTCTGGCTCGGTACATTTGTGCTGCTCCCATTCTCATTTCCTTGTTGATGCTTTTCTTAATTAAAACTGCACATGCTATTTGTACACCACGGTAGTTTTGTCCTGAAGCAAATAACCCTGCAAAGCCAATGCCCTACAATGCATAGTATGAACTTCAAAGGACTTGGTAATAAGGGGGGCTGGCGATTGCCAATCCTTGGAATTCACAGCCCATTTAAAGAAAGGATTGTGCTAGATTGTGTCATTATCGTACCCTGCGTGCAGTTTTTACAAATGTGGCGTAAAGAAGCTTTGACAACCTTTGAAAGCTTGGAAGTGATGAATCTCKGACTATTGTTGACTTGCAGGAGAATTCAAACCTTGTGCCGGCGACGTTGGGAGCAGCTGCAGCTGCTGGCATTGGTGTTGCCGTCTTCGCTGAGGTCTGGCCTACCCCTTCACTACTTCGCATTTTTTTCTATTTGTATCAGCAACATCATTTCTAGCCTAAACTTCTTGAAAAGAGCCCCTAATTCAAGGACGAATSAGGTCATTCAAGATGCTCTGATGCTTTGTCTTGCTCTTTCTTAGATGCGCATCCTYTAGGGTCTTGAGTACAATTTTTTTGAGGAAAGATGTCTCTGACATTAATCACTTCAAGAGCTCCTCGACTATACCTCCCAAATTGATTAATCTACTGTTCATTAATCTGATTGAATCCAATCACACCTTAATTTTATAAAGTGTTGTCAATGAACTGCAAGATGAAAGCTATTATAGAACAAATTAAGATGAAATGTAGAATGGGTACCCTTATTGAAGAATATTATGGAGTTTTTGAAGAGATTGGCTCTCAATGAGTGTTCTGTTGATTGACTGTACAGGCCGAAACAGTGTTACAGTTACTGGGGTCAGCTGCGTTTTTACAGATCTTTGCAAGGAAGTTCATGTTTGCGGATGTGAGTTCACTTCTCTGACTCCACTTTCTGTTGCAAATGGCGGAGGAAAAATGACCAAACTTGAACAAGATATACTCTTTGACACTATGAGATCAATTAGGGGGTGKCAGAGATTRCAATATTTTCTTGCTTCTTTCCAAATACGGCCCCGTTCAATTCTGAGCCCCAAATCTTTGTCTCCAAAATACTTGTCCCTCAGTGAAGTTTTCAAGTCTTAGAACGTAATCGCTTCTATTTTTGGAACCTGACAGCTTTCACTCTGGCTTCTTCTATTCTCAGCACTTGCCTAATGTATTGTATTTTTATGTGTACTGAATGTGGTGTCAATGCGCAATGGGGGATGGTGTTGCAGGATAGGGAAAAGACCATAAAAGAAATTCAAACATTTTTGGATACCAAGGTCGCTCCGAAAGAGTTTGCTTCAGAGTTGAAGGTATTGCTGACCTTCTTGCTGTAGATTCTCTTCTTCTTAATCAATAYGTAGGATTCAACCAACACTTTGACTGTGAAATAGATGATACCATCTCCTGCAAAGAATCTTTTTGCACCCAGATACTTTTTTTAAAATACAAATTGTGTAATAGGTGAAAAATGTAAAAGAGATTTTATGGCTTCTAGTTTCTATTAGCTAAATAGATTTTGTGGGTTTAATATCTATAAAATTAATAATTGTTAGTATCAAAATGTATGAACTATCAAGGCCCATATTGTATCAAACCTAGCTTGAATCTTTACCGTAAAACTAATATTTTCAATTTAAATTGTGATTMCGCATTTTAATGTTGGTAGCTATAGAAATCTTCAAGTTTTGACAAAATTAAGGAGATTTAACAGAGCTTTAATCCCCGAATTTAGTATTCATAGAAAACTCAAATMATCCAATGCCCATTTATTTAAAATTTGATTTAGATTATGGTTTTTCAACTTCCAATTCACTAAACTGTATCTAAAATATCAAAGATGTTTTTTTAAGCCTTGAAGGTCTAGGAAGTTCAATTTAGTGTTGGTGGATATGGAATTTTTTTGTATTTACTTAAAAGGTGCATAAATTGAAGTATATAGTGGTGTCAAAAGTTGGATACCATGTTGAGCGAAATCCAATGACACAAAATATTTCTAATTTGAATAATTATTGCACCTCCTACATGGCACAAATGCCAAAAAATGGTCATGTGTTGTACAAGTAGGATATAGCATTCGAACATGATTAGTTTTAATGTTAAAATGACTTTCCAATAAAAGATGCTAATTGTTGATTTGCCAATCCAATGAGGTGTGTCTTGCCATGTTTATCTACATACATAGTTTGTACTCTAGAAGTCAATACAATACCATACATACAATTTTTCATGGCCCTTGTAGGGTGATTGCAAGAAACACTTGTACTATTTGTTGCGTTTTGGAACAGTACTCATAAACTTTTCTGGAGTATTTTAAAAATAGAAAAATAATTTTTAAAATTTCTTAAAAATATAGTCAATGTATACACCTTTAAGATGAAGATAACCATCGAAGGAAATTCATAAAAAAATTCTCTAACTATGAGATCTAAAAAAGTGCCAAATCTCAAGAAAATAGGTGTTTTGATGTGAAAATTACATAAAAATAGTAAAAATAAGTAAATTCAAAAAATAAAAAGTGGCCATTTGTAACAACTTTATGTAGATGGTTGTCCACCAAAAAAAACACCAAAATAATTATTTATATGTTTCAAAATGCAACCTGTATACAACGCTCTTTAGACCAATATAGAACACACTTGGAACATGATTTTGAAAATCCCTCTTCTAGAAAGGTGTATTTTTATTAGAAGAACTAGCCTACCAAATTTCACAATCTAGTTCTTCAAAAAACGTAGTGGTTAGGTACTAAAAACCTCCAAATTGGCAAGTGTGACATTGAATYGGGCTCTATTTTTGGATAGTAAATTATTTTTGAAAATTACAAAAAAATYAGGCAAGGTCCATARTAGTCATGAGTACCTACCCTATAAATCTTGAGTCATTTGGAGCCAAAACAAAAAAGTTATGGCCAAAAATCAAATGAGCACGCAACGTGTGACGCAAAATAGGACAAGTGTTTCTTGCAATCACCTTGTACCTCTTAGACTCCTGGATTTGACAATATGAATTATGAATGTCTTGAAAAGCTTGTTTTTGGAGTCACATAAAACAAGTAGATGCTGTCCAAAGTCCAATACTTAGTAATTGTCAACAAGAAAAATGTAGATTTACAAAGAAAAATAGTACATAAGATGATTGTCAAGGCCAAAGAGGTTGAAATACCATCTTAAAGGAATCTTAAGCATTGGTTAAATGAAGACAAGTGCTTGASCYCCATTGACTTTCAAAAAACTTTGAAATAGAATGCTCAAAAAATTCCCTTCAAATGTGATTTCAATTATTCCACATCATAATGAAGAGGAAATAACAAGTGCCTACCTACAAAATAAAAGGTTGACCTCTAAAACCTAGACGACTACATTAGATAGTGATTATTGTCTATTCTTTAACAATCTCACTAGCTTGGTCATTTGGAGCTTCATGATTTCTTTTGCAAAATTTTGAATCAAATCATATGGAGATAGGAAAAATGAATAGAATTCAGATCTTGCACTACAAGAAAATGGGCACAAAGGTGACTTTAGAAAATGACTTGACTAGAATAACTAWAGAATGACTTCTACTCCCTAATTGCACMAATRGTGCCTRAAAAACAACGTTGCAKTCCTTTTGTAGTTGCTCYTGCAACTTCARGACAAGAAYATRGCACTWCAAGAGAAAGGGGTGTTTTAAGCAAGTTTTTAATTATAGTCCTAGAYATAAGATTATAWGTAATGATCTTTTARGAGATTTTSARTMAAACTTTACTAAAAATTCATGTATTTCAAGTAAATTTTTATTGAAAATCTCCYAAAAGGTCAWTACTTATAATCTTGTGTCYAGGACTATAATTAAAAACTCACTTAAAACACCCSWTTCTCTTGTAATGTAGGTAGGWGTAGTGTTCATCMGYAGTTTTCAGTTGAYAGAGTTGYCGACAAAATAAWTGAGGCACAACAAATTCACAYGCAGTYATGAGAGTCCAATAATAAATGACTTTCAATRTAGTCTTGTGACTGCGATAACTTTTAGAATGATTGTAGAATTGTTCTAAAGACAATCCYKGACTCYTTTYRSTTGATGACATGCTAAAAAATGGTTGAYGTRGGTGGCTACTATTCTMTTGCTTCCTRYTGTGCAYTRAGAAGAAAAGACCACATAGACYAGCCAGAAAATTRTAGRAAGTCACAACTYMATRAAATGATGCATMTGTGTGGGCTCCTTAGTWAAGCTATTACATTTTTTTAAATTCTCWASAATTATTTAATTTTTTTTGTCTTCTTCATTTTTTCCCATTTGGAGGCTCTTTGTAGTCTTTTTATATCTTCATTATTATTATTTTTTGTTATCTCTTTCTCTATTTCCTCTTTTTCTATACCAAAATCTTATTTACCTTTCTGAGAGTTGTTTTGGTATTTTTTTCTTCCTATGGTTTAGGGCATTCAGTTTTTCATATTTTTTTTATCTATATTACAATTTTATTTGTCTTTTTAATTTTTTTTTAATTTTTTTCTTTTCCATATGAATATATATATTTTTTGTTTTTTTTACTTCTTCATTTATCTATTTCGTTACTTGAAAATTTTTAAACCTTTGAATTTTTTTTTCTGTTTTTTATTTTCTATAGTGTTTTTAACCTTTTATTTATTTTTTATTTGTTTTAATTTTTAAACTTTTTTTTGTTTTTCTTGTCTTCTTCATTTCTTTAATTTTTTTTAATCTTTCCAATTTATCTACTATTTGTTTCTCTTTTATATTTTCCAACAAAAGGCTTCTTTTTTCTCTTTTTTTTTTCTTTGAAACCATGCATTGCCAGTGGCTTTTTCTCTTTGTTGGTATATATTGTTTCCTTCTTTTGAATCCACTGTTTGATTTAATTAAACTCCTATTGATGTGTTAACAATGACTTTTGAAAATTTGCACCATGGTCATTCCACTACTTTTGAATACTTCATATGATTCAATAGAATTTCTAGAGGCTCCAACAAACATACATTGAGGTGGAGGCACCCAAAAACATCAATATAAGCAATTTAGCATAGTTGAAGGCATTTTTTCCTAGAAATAGTATTCTTGGAGAATTAGTGAGTGAAAATCATGAATGTTATAAAAAAAATTAGAATTTTGTATGTATGTAATTTCTATGATTTTTCAAAGTGCATGCTGCCTAGAGGCCTAGACCACTGAAATTGTCCCATAGGTGGACCTAAGTCTGAAATCTACAAAAATTAGTAGTTAGCAAATCAAAGTTATGTATGCGTCCTTCAAATGTGTCGACAAATCAAATTTAAGCATATGGAGGACATATTAACCAAAATCTGGGGACACAATTAGGTGAGTCTAGGGTACAAGAATGGGAACATTTGCGCTAATGGGTGTTTCTACCTTAAAGTATCAAATGGGGCCTAGTCAAGTGGAAGTTGCATTATAGTATTGCAATGCAATGATGATATAGAAATGACTGTGTCATGTCTTCTGTGCTATTAGATTCAGAAAAGGATGTTAAAAATTGTCCAAAAAACATCCTTTCCAATCCTTTTCTCAAATTTGTCTACATTTTTTGATTTGAGGCTTAAAAGCTAAATCAAATTGTTGCAGATGAAAGTGAGATCGATTCCCAACTTTCATAAGTTCAACGTTTCTTTTAAAAAGTCAATCTACTATGCCTACATGAGGTCTAAAATTATACTTGTAATACAATTCTTCCGTTTTACATATCCCAAATGGTTTGTCTTGCCTTCTACCACCCCACTAGTATAAAAAGCTTGTCATTTCATTTCTTCATACTCACAGTTTAAGTGGCTTCGGTTTAGGGTTGCAACACATTTTTTGAATACGGTGTATGACATATGGTGTATGTATATGACTTATTGCATATGRCATATTACATGTAATGTATTGTTGTAGAACTTCAAATGTATTTATATGTGATTGGAGAATGACTAAGGTAGACCGCTCTTAAAGCGACCATTTAAGGGCTGGTCCGCTTTTTTGTAGGTTTCCATGTGCAACAATATTTTAAGCTCATTTTTCAAAGAAAGAAAAAAGGATGAGGAACTTAGCACAAGTGGTTTCATATTTTTTTGTTTCGCGTCGGAAGGGGGGCCTCCACCTGCAGTAAGTTAGAAATCCAGCAGCTCAATAGACATTATGTTTGGATCTGATGATGATGGGAAACATCCATCCACTTAGAAGATAAGAGGCAATCACTAGTACGAAGAGGGCATTCACTAGTAAACGTAGACGGAGATAGACACTTATTTCAAAAGTCATCCATTTATTTCCTTGAAATAAATCGTTCTATTTACAAATGAATGCAGCATAGATAGTTACATAAATTTACAGAAGGCAAGTCAGTTCCCAACGTTGCCTGCACGAAAAATCTACTTCCTACGACAAGTCCCGGGTTCTATGACTAAACCTAACCCCGGCAAGTTGAACTGGGTTATGAGGTTTTTTGCCGACTCCTGCATCTCCACCACCATAGACTGGAGGAGGTCATCAGATGCTTCGAGCGGTCTTTTGCCAATGCAATTGGCCTCTATGTAGTCCCTCATATGCCCCCGCGGACAATCCGCGTGAAGACGCCTGAGCCACGGCAGGAGGTTCTTCAGGAGGAAATTGTCCCTCCGTTGTATGTGGTTCCAGGAGTCTAGGAATATGGCGTTATCCCTCTCATTGCAGACACTCTTCTCGGGAGAGTCGTCAATGAGGATCGTGTTATCGGGAGAGAAGGACGTCCCCCCGCTAGGATTGGAGAACAACTGCTCCGACAGAATCTTAAGGAGGGTATACTTTTCGCCCCGCACATGAAAGTCCCCCTTCGACCTCTCTATCTTTTTGCACTGCTCTTGGGCGAGTATATCGAAGGGCGCCTTGGACTTGCTGAAAATATGTCTGGCGATCGGTTCTGCATTGTACTTGATCATGGACGTCCAAACTACAATCCTGTCCGCGAACTCGGAGATCTCTCGGAGGAAATCCGCTACATTCTGTCGAGCGAAGACGGCCTTCGGTCCGATGATCGTGGGAACCCTGTGGCAGAGAGCATTGTCTTCAAGCTTGTAGGGCTTCATTTTTGTGGCATACGTTTTGAGCGCGCATTGACGCAAGATGCCGTTAAGGTTGAAGACAATGTTCAGCCACTTCCTCCTCGGTTGGGGTCCTACATGCGAAATATCCCTCACCACGATCTCTTTGCGTCCCTCCGACTCTACCTGATCATATCAAAACAACATAGAAATGGGGTTATCTGTTTGAACGCAGAAGTGGGTGAGCCAGAGAGTGGAGGAAAGCCTTGCATTCCTCTAATGGATTGCAGGCTCCCGTTAGAGAGTGCTTTCACTGGAATTGGGCGGCACACGTTTTTATGTTCTTTCAGCTGAGCACAAAAGACACCGGAAATATGAATACAATTAGACGAGGAATCCAACTATATGTCAAAACGCCCGCACTTTTATTTACATGGTTTGAACTATGATACATTTTGGAAAAATTCATTTTCAACTGAAGTCGAAAACAGTCCGCAATAATTTCTATGGTACACTAGACTACACACATTGCAGGCATCGACGGGGTCGCTGTCAGCATCGAGAATTCTAACTTTTGTTTACGCCATCCTGTCAAGACGAATGAATTCAAATGAGAGTCCACACCTATAACGCGATGGAAGTCCTTCAGACAACTACACAGGCATCCCAAGTTTCACGGCGTCAGTCAAAATTATACGGATCAGACTTATTTACCTGTGACGAACCGGCAACCGGCTTCGTAATCGCCTTCTGCACTGGTGTCGCGGTGGGTTGGTCATCCACCACTATCTCCGCAACATTCTCTTCCTGACCGTCTCCGTAGTCCAGCAACTGCTCATCGGGATGCTCCTCTGCTTGTTGAGAGGTCCGACAGACCTCCTCAGAACCACCAGCAACGCTGATTCCAGGTCTCTCCACCGCTGCATCCACCTGACACACTGCCTCCGCCTCCCTGGCCTGGGTATCTTCGACTCGAAGACGGCTGCCTGCACGTTTAGGAGGCTCTGAGATCTCTACCTCCCCCAAAGGCTGCGGCACAACTACCTCGAATCTTGATTGATCAGGAGACCGCACCGAAGGTAATTGCGACGCTGGGGTTGATGGAATCTGGTCTACTTGAGCCACAGACACTAGTTCCTCTGGATCCTCGACTCAAGGATGCGGATTGGTTGGTTGGAGAAGAGATTCCTGCGGATGAGCTTGTTGTGGTAAGGGCATGGGACTGGCCTGCGCCTGGGTTGACTTGATGGCGTTCACCATTGCCAAGAGCTCGGCAACTTGACTTTCGAGCCAAGAAGTCTTTTTCTTGGACTCCTCCTCCATCTGCAGCAGTCTAGTCTGGGCAGCCTTAGTATTCTCCACTGCCTCCGCGAGGGCCTTGTCCTTCACTTCCTTCTCCTTTTGCCTTGCAATCCGCTTGTCCCGAGTCTCCTTGTCGATTGCCCACCAATCCTTTTCCACCTTGACGATGGTCCCGTCCCTTGCACGTATCGGCTTCATCTCTACGGGCCTCGGGACCCCGTCCGCATCCTCATCATTGTCGGACTTGTGGGGATGGTCGATCTCCTCGTCGTCGCTGACTATGATGATCATTCCTTCGTTTGGGCCGGATGGTTTCGGCTGCGATTCCTGGACAACCAGGACATCTGTATCCGCATCAACCTGTGTAGATGGGCCCTGCAACTCGTGCGCAGATGGCTGTCCTGCTCGTCGTGCGGACTCACGCTGGAGTTGATCCCACTCCTCATCCGTTTCGATGTCCTCATCCAGGCCCTGGGTCGGCCGGACAGTCTGGGATTCATCGACGGCAATGTCTTGTGGTTGATCAGGGGACTATGGGACTGTGGATTCACCATCAATTCCTCCCTCCTCATCTCCCTCCACGCGTCGGGGATGAGTCCCGACCGCTGGAGTATACATCCAGCCGTGAATTTGGAATGTGTTGGTTTCAAACTCGTCAATCCCGTCGACACCAAGGTCACCGCTCGTTTGCGGACCTAAAGACTCCCTCTGTCGAACAGCAAGCTTGTTCACCGGTGGAGAATCCAGCTTCATGGGCGGTGAAGGAGGCGAATTTGAATGGACCAGCACGGGACCTCGGCTCGCCGGACGTTTGTATTCAATTGAATACGGAGAATTGGAAAACATGAAGTCGTTCTTGTCCATCTTGTCCGCGAGGACTCGAGGAGAGCTATCTTGCGATAGATCTTGTCCTGATCCCGCTCCACAATCCCGTAGAAGAATGCTCCAAACATCTGATAATCGAAAGAAAGTCAAGTCATAATTACGAAGAAATCATTCATCAAATCAAACTTGCTCTGCTAGGGCTATTTTCGAGTCGAGGATAGCTAGTCTTCAAATCGTGCAATTGAAGAATACAAGTGATTAGACACAGAATAAAATTGAACTGCAAAAGCAATGAATTATCTTCGAGTCGAAGGTAATGAATATGATAGGAAGACTTACCTTGGATGCGAGGAGAAACTTGAAACCGCAGAAAATCCCCAGCACGTTCTCGTCGGGGGTCGCGAAATCGCGGAATACCTTGAAGTAGAACTCCATTCAGAGTTCAGTTGCTTTCGTACGCCACTTCGCTTCCGTGTTCCATCTGTAATCCAAGTAGTACTGGTTGGTCACGGGTGTCATATACACGGTCTTCACACAGTCCCGAACCGAGGCAGCGAAAGGATTCTCCTTCTTGAAAAGGAACAACAACGGCACGGCAATGACAACGGCTGATAATCGGTTCGAGACGTTGTTCAACCTCTCCGACCTTGAAGGGATGTATTTTGAGCAATGTCCGTATTCAAACTGCACAATTCAAAACAAAGCACGATTCAAAACAAGGAACAATTGCACTATGAGATCTGAATGCAATGTAAAGAAATGAAACGGAATTCAGTAACAATCGAAACTTTTGAACTCCAGGAACTGATGAAATCCAATGCCGTAAATTTAAACAATGAAAGATACACAAACGCACCGCAAACAAACTAAAAATCGGATGCAGTGAACAACCGACTCAAAACTGGTACAAACAAGGGGAATCCGASTGTTTAATTAAAACAAAGCATTGCGATGGTCCCTACGGATGTTGACGCAATGTGATTTCTGCCCAACGCTGTCGAGTAGAGAGGAGCGCGCTTAGAGAACACACAGGGTGTCTAGCTGCAGGTTGTGAGTGTAGATGAAAGGCAAGTAAATAAAATTTGAATCTTCACTTGATCTTCACTTCAATCTTTGCTTGATCTTCACTTCAATCTTCCATTGACCTATCATGTGGTGGTTCTATAAGGCCAAGAATTAAGGTAGGGTGATAAGAAACCACGGGTTTTGGACGTGTAAAACGGGACGGCCAGACCACGAGCTGAGCCGTTCGAGGGATTGGATCCTAAATTTCAAACCCACAATGATCAGCAAACTTGCCTCACCGGTGGGAACAACATAAAAGTCTCGACCATGTGGGCAATTAACCCCACTTCGTCGCATCCACAACACAAAATGAGGCTAGTGTTGGTGTCAACCAAACCGCTCGCAACAATAAAATAAATTTACAAAGCCACAAGCCACACACACAAACACACAAGTCTTCAAAACTCCTTCAACTCCATCTCCAATTTCCAAGCTGAACTTTGGATGAGTGTAACTGTCGTTCTACAACTCCAAATGAACTAAATGATAGCTTCTCGGAAAGCTATTACAATCATCTATTTCTCCTCTAAATTTCAAACAATTCTAAAACTCTGTCCAACTTCTATGGCCATCCAAAGTTTCGGCCTTGAGAAGGGAAAGGCAGCAGACCTTTCTTTGCTTCCACATTCACAACTTTCTCATACAAACTTCGAATAGAACGAATGATAGCTCCATGAAAAGCTAACACAATTTATTACACTCCCTCCAAATTTCATTGCAAAACAAGAACTTGCCCGTCTTCTATGGTCAGTCGAAATCTCTGCCTCTTAATTTTAAAGGCAACAAACCTCACTCCACTCAAACTAGCACAACTTTTGCTTCACAACTCCAAATCAAGCAAATGAGATCAATTTGAAAACTATACACCATGATACACAATACCTCTGAATTTCATTTTATAATTCTTCAAACTCACAATACAATGGGTCTCCAAACATTCGATTTCTCCAAAACAACATTGGGAGAGAAGATGAATAGTATCCATCTTTTCCTCCCCTTTTCCAACACCTTTTGCCCCACCTAAACAAGTGCACATCAGCCCTTATCTCCCTCCTAAAGTCAACTTACACCTAATGGCCTTCATATTTGGCCTTCATATTTGGCCTTCATATTTGGCCTCACATCTATATCTTTATCTTTAACTTAGAAGGAAAATTACTTCAAAGTCCAAACTATTTTCATTATTTCCTTCTACAACTATAACCAAACGAAATAATTTCAACAAAATACTTCAAATATGGATTGAAGTACTAACATTAAATCAATGCCTACTAAAGATAAAAAAATAGAATTCCGAAGCTAATTTTACTCCATCTGCAAGAACTGGAGAATGCGCTTGATAGTCGCAGCGATGTAATTAACACGACCCGCTTTTGTTAAAGGATTTACTGGTCCCTCTAACCAACGATGGTGACCACTACTTCCTTCAATAGGTTTCATCATGCAGTAATATTGATCGACATTGAGACCTTCAAAACATCCTTTAAATGTCACATCTCAGCTGCCGGGCTCAACACATCCAACCTGCAACAAAATCACCAGTGCCCGAGCATCACGTTGAAGATTCCCGTGCCATCGCCGCTCCACACGAGGTTGCTTTGGCGGTCGAGAAGGCCCAGCTTTTTTTTGTCGACGCTCATGCGGCGGCGCAAGACTTAGCAGCAGAAGAGGTTGATCCGGTAGTTGTGACAATGAAAATTCAAATCCAGGCTGCAATTCTTTTTCTTTGTCTTGGGACAATTCAACATTCTGACTATAAAATGGAATACAAATATCACTAATGGACTTCAAAGAAACTCTAAAGCAAAGCTTTCTTTTTAAATAGATGGCATGTACCTCCACGAAACGTCATCTTGAAGTTATTCAACAAAACAGCGTCACTATGAAGCTACTCAACAATACATATTATAATATGTTTTTATACTATGAACAAATTTACAACAGGACAGCGCTTTGAATGTCAAAGTGAAGAAATTCAACCAAGCGCGGCTAAACGGCGGGAGTAACTATGACTCTCTTAAGGTAGCCAAATGCCTCGTCATCTAATTACTGACGCGCATGAATGGATTAACGAGATTCCCACTGTCCCTATCTACTAGATCTAGCGAAACCACAGCCAAGGGAACGCGCTTGGAAAAATCAGCGGGGAAACAAGACACTGTCGAGCTTGACTCTAGTTCGACTTTGTGAAATGACTGAAGAGGTGTAGCCGCAAACTTACCAAAAAAAACCCGAAATTCGATCATCGCGTGCTCTCCTCTAGTCATGCAAGCGTGGCGGCCTTCACGCAATCACGTTGCACAGGAAACGCAAGAACAAACAAGGAGTAGCAGGAAAAAAACAAACTTGCGCGCTACAGACTCCAAGAAACGAAAAAGCAGGAAACATTAGAAATCCTTGCCGCCGCCAAACGAGGAAGACGATGACCCTCCGACTCTCTCACCAAGCCTGCAGCCGAACCGAACCAAACGTATAACCGAAGCTATAAGCGAACCTATACCCCAAACCTACAAGCAAACATACCCAAACCGATGCAATTACAGAAAAAAATAAAAATAAAAAATTATTTTTTATTTTTCAGAAATTGGAATCTAACGTGGCACTACTGGTGCCACATCAGCGCCACATGAGATTTAATATATTTTTAATATCTTTTTTATTTTTTTAATATTTTTTTCAAAAAAAAAATTTTAAAAACAAAAATTATTTTTTTATTTTTCTGTATTAGCACTGTAGGGGTGCCGAAAGTGAAGTCTTAATAGCCCTTTGCAGGGCTGGAAATTTTCCTAAATGAATACCAAAATTCTTAAAATGTATATTCTAAAGTAAAAATATAATGAAATTTTACCAAGGATGGACATCATATATACTTAACTCCTACARGTCGAAGGGGTTTGTACAAATTAAAAATGTATTATTAAATATACCTTCTATAMCTTCTATTGAAGTTTTCGTTAAAGAAGTTTATGTCAAGCACAAGAAGTACATGAAATCCATATAGAGAAAATTATAAAAATATTTTCAAATTCTATTCAAAAGAGTTCTCTAAGATCTAACCACCCATAACCGATCACTTAAGTAATTCAAGACATGATTTATTGTAGTGCAACACAAAACAATATTTTTAGAGGTGCAAGGATAGAAATGCTAGAGAATGCAAAAATTGTGGTAGTCTTATCGCTTGCATTGAAATTATTATGAATTCTCGAAGGCAAAAAGTGCATTGGACCCATTGCCAATCTTAGGACTCTTCCAATTCTACTAATTGCTTTCTGCTTTTTTGCGGACTAAGTTGGGACATGTGTCACGAACTTTTAATCCAAACCTTAAAAAGATGAAAACAAAACATTCTAGCCTTGGTTGGAAATTAGTGAATATGAGTTGGCAAAGGGGCACTAGTTGGTAATGCGTGGTTTTACCTTAGTATTAACTTCAAGAATTCACCAAAAATACAATTTCTATCCTTAACACTTGGATCTTTTTTAATGGTCATATTTGTTGTTTCTATTGAATTTTTATAAAAAATGCATAAAATGTGGTCAAACCGAACACTAGAACATTCTAAACAGTTTGCTATTTTTCCTATGATTTCCTTTAAACGTCTTTATCTTAGTTTTGAGTATAAATATTGGAAGAGAACCCAATGTTTTCAAGGGGATCCAAAAAAAAATGGGACCCCCCCCCAAAAAAAAATGTGTAGAGAGCCGGTTTAAACCCTAAACCCTAAACCCTAAACCCTGACACCCTGAAACCCTGAAACCTTGAAGCCTAGAGCCTAGAGACTCGCACCCAGAACATGATAAACGAAACCACGGAAGCCGGAAAGCAGTATGATGGATCATCCGAGAAGCACCTTGCAAGTTCTCAGATAGCCAAAATAGGAATTGTCAGTTGGCTTAGAAGTCAACAAATGCAGCAATAGCATACAGGTGTCATTGGGCAGAATTTTTTGGCCCAAGAATTAAGGATGGTAAGAAATCGTGGGAGAGAGCTCTGAAAAAGCCACGGATTTGTGGGAACAGCTCACCAAAGGCGGTTTTGGAATCTGTCAGAAATTGCGCGCARAAAGGGACGTGCATGAACTGATAGAAATTTGAAAATCTAATCCCCGCGCAATTGAATTCCCGCCCGAACATCCGTGCCAAGTCCGCCTTTGGTTCCCATGAGCTTCGGGGACGAGGTTTTCCAATTCCAAGACAGCCACGCCAGTTCATTTTTGAGTCCGCGGGTTTATTTTCTCATCAGCTCGCACTGAGAGCTCCGCCACTCTCTTCCCCGCCGTGGTTTCTTGCCTTGTCTGCGTATTCTTGCGGAAAGAAGACACTCATACATTCGCTGGAGTGCACTTTGCGCCATTTTCTTAGTAAGTACCTCATATTTTTTTGAGTGTAATGACATTGGCAGTAGCTATTGAATGTCTTAGTCAATCAGCCTTTGCAATGATTTCTGTGTTTGACCTGTGTTTTGAAATGAGAGTCTCGTTGTCAATAGAGGTCGAAAATGCAGTTTTCTCGACTCCTATAATGGCGCCGGGAATTACGGGATCTTACCAATCACTTGGATCATCCTTGTGCTCTTCGTATCCATTTCAGGGGTATCTTCGACTCGAAGATGTTAAGGTATCCTCGACTCGAAGATGTCAACCTTAAATCGAATATAATATCGACATCTTTCTGTAATGTCGACAACCGTAGTTCATGAATTATCTTCGACTCGAAGATAGCCTAGTCTAATGTCCAATCCTGAAAATACAATATTATCAATGCGTCTTCTTATGAATGACTCAATTCTTGCTATTTTCTCCCGTGTGATGGAACCCGAACATTATCTTCGAGTCGAGGATAATGTAGTTCGTTAGTAATAGCATTCCTTGCAATTTTATGACTATTTTTTAGCTGACTATCTTCTAAACATATAATCGAGTTTATGTAGTAGACATCTCGGTAGATCTCCTATTCTATCTTCGACTCGAAGATAGCTGTTGGTATTCATCCGTGGTGTTCATCGTAGAGATGGCATTCCCCCTCTGTTGATGGTATGATTCGTTCTACCCTTTCAAATTTGCTGCAGTTGGTTCTAGAGAAATGGTGTATCCTCAAGTTGAAGATAAGTTTCATGAGATATCTTCGAGTCGAAGATATTCTGAGGAGTATTTTGCTAATCTGGTAGAGGTTGTCGTGTCTTAGAGTATTTTCGAGTCGAAGATACTGAGAATTAGAACCTTGAGTCTTCAGTGCATTTCTGTTTGATAATTTGGCACATGATGGGAATCGATTATCCATGTAAACATGGATGAATCACGAATTCTCTGGCTGAGTATTGACTGTGAAGTACATAAACTGGATGTTCTGCCTTGATCAATTCACTGAAAAAAATGTACGGTCATTTTGTTTTCTTTCAGGTTATTTTTGACTCGAGGATATCGATTTCTCGGTAGTATTATACTCCTTCGAAATGGATCTTCATGGTCCTGAAAAGTTTGAAAATCCAGTGCCTACATTACCTCCTGGTGTTGCTGTATGTGATGGAATTCCATGCGAGAAGTGGGTCAGAAAAGTCGTTACTGTCACTGATGAAGCAGGGAATGACGTCGCAAATGGGGTCTGTCAAAATATCGATCCGGAACTCGTCATCGACATGGACGGGAAGCCAATGGGTGATGATAGAGTCGCCATTCAAATTGCGGAGTCTCTGTGTGAGGATGTAATCCCGTCTTCTTGGATGTGGTCTATGCACTTGTGGGACATCAAGCGAGTGTTCATGAACGTTGTCAGCTTGTATGATCATGACCAAACCCATATTTACAACACGGCCATCAGGCCTTGAGTCGAAGAGTTTGTAAAGGGATTCGCTCGTACAAAAGCACTCGTGAAAGGGTAGAACCTGGGGAACCTCCAAAGAGAGATGCCCTTTTGACTACACAGTCAATCGTGGAAGTCTTTACGAAATCATGTTGTGAGCATAATTGCTGCCAGCCTTTCCCACGTGGTCAAATCCATGCTATACGGACTCAACTTCATGTACGTGATGGATTTTATGAACAGAAGAAGATATTACTGGAGGTGCATAGGCAAATCCACAAGGACAATCATGGCAAGGAGTGGATAACCTTGAAATGAAGGGAAGTGTGTACGCAAGCGTGGTGGATCATTCATGGAATTGCCAAAGCTACCTTCTACAGGTACAAGGGAGAGGCCACCGCAGGGAAACAAGCTGAGGCGCATAGGAATTTGGGATCCAAAAAACCTCGTACACATACAGTGCAAGCGACTGCCACGTTTCGGACACTCATTGTGGGTGACGTTGACAAGATGCCACACAAAATAAAGACATTGGAGTCTGCAGAGAAAACCCCTGCAATGGTTTTGCCTTCGGCTTTTTGTTAGAGTGACCAACTAGGAAAAATCAACGAGTCCAATGCAAATTTCAATTTACAACCCATTTTGTCTAGCGGCTTGAGCAACATTCGCCGTGCTTCTTTCCCTGAATTTGCACCAAAGGCTCGTGGGGACACATTTGCAAGGTGGATTACATCCCTACAAATTCAAAATTTTAATCAATATGAACACTAATTAAAAGACCCAATTATTGAAGAAAGAAACATGTTGGAAGTTGATGGTTATCCTAGTGATGGAGATTTCCATTTGGAATGAATATAAAACCACCCACAAATAGGCCGCAAGTCTACATTCTTTAAGTTGATAAATGATTCATCTAATTTTGAAAACTATATGATTTATAGTTGCAACTTTTTGAATTCAAATGAACATTTCATTTCAAAGCCCTAATTTCTAATATATTTTGTGACAAAAAGAGGAAAATTGAACAAAACAAACATAAAACTCGATACTCAAATCAATTGCACCATTGATCAACAATTTTCATCCAATAAAATTGATAGTGCTATAATTGTTAACCAACGCTTGAATGCATTCAAAGGAAAAAGTCACAATTGAATTCTTCTTTGCAAAAATTGCTAACAAGACCACTCACTTTACTATAGAGACAAACTTGTGTTTTATCTAATTTTGAAGTTTAGGCACATGATCTTGCAAGTGGTGAGAGTTTCACTCTAAAATCTTAAGAGGACAAACTCAAACAAATTAGTTAAATGATCCTATACTCGGATTTATTGAAAAGTAATTGATGAAATATATTTTATTCTTTATTTTGGTAAGAGTACTTTAGAATAATTATTGGACATCACAATTTTAAAAAACTTGAATTTGTTTCTAATTCCAACTTTGAATGGAAGTTTGCTTTAATTTATTAAAAACATTTATAATCCATCCAATAGATATTGGCCCTTTCATAAGATAAGAGCATCATCAAGTCAATCCTTATACTTGGCTTATAACATCAAATCTACTTCAAAAAGATGACATTTCAAATTCAATGGAAGTTTTGAAGATGAAATTTGATTACTTGGCTACAATTAAAAGGTTCCTCCACAAGATTTTTTTTGTGCATTTGTTGTTGGCTCTAGCAAATAGGTACAATAAAGCTTGGGCAATGTCATCCATGGCCTCTCTTTGTTGTTTATGGCATGCCATGTTCAAATCTATTATTAACTCAATCAATGTTCGGAGCATGCCACCATGGCCTAAAAGCATGCCCGCTTTCCTTGCAAAGTACATGACCTATTACAATCATGTACTCTCCAAACGCAAAGCAAATAAGCAACCAAGCATGAAAACACTGCTCATTTTGCAAGCCTATTTTGTCTTGATTGGTGGTTGATTACTTGGTTGAGCTACCCAACGGGCATACGTGACCAAATTTCATGGTACCATTAGAAAGCTCTTTGTGAGCAAGTGTACATGAACTTTGTTTTGTGACATTCCTACTCATGCCAAAAAATATATTGAATTTTGAATTTTTTATGAATTAATCCCTAAAGGATTAAAGCCATTTTTTGCTACGTTCATTAAAAAACTGCCATTTCTACTACATTTGTTAAAAAAAAGTTCTTAAAAGTCTAACTATAGGATCTTGTTTTTAAATTGTGTAGTAATAATTTCTTGAAGTTTGACCCTATAAGGTAGGAGCATCCAATGCCATCCGTGCACCTAATGGCGTCAGTTTTTACACATGGTAGTCATTTCAAATGATAAATGTAGGCAGACTATAGATAGCTTCTTTTTTTGACCTAAATGATAAGCTATCTACAGTTTATATATATTTATGTTCTAGAATCAATACTTTACATAGAAATTGATTAGAAGATGTGAGCATTCAAAATTCAATTTTTTTTTCTAAAACTGCGTGTTGCAATTTCAGATGACTTTGACCGCCCTTTGTGGAAAAAATTTGCATGATAGAATTTGAATACAAAAACTTATTGTGTTAAGAGAATTGAGTTGAGAGTCTAGGAGTTTTTCTTACAAAAAACGAACTTGATCTTCATCATACTATCATACTACTAAAATCATAACTCCCTCTGTAATATCACAAATGCTACCATGAATACTTGGGGCTTGTGCTTGCTATGCGAMGCATTCATTGTATCACATATTAGTAAAATTTTGATATATTTGAATAGAATGCATGATAATGATTTCAATAAGTCTTTAAATTAATTCTTTTAAATATTTTGTAAGATTGTTTTCAATCATGCATACATAGAAATTGTATTTTCACACAATGTGATATTTCAGAAATAGAGTAGCAGTTTGCAATCACTTTTGTAATATTACTTTTTACAAAAGGTGATATTGAAGACGATCCACAAGATGATATTATAGAGGTGGCAAATAGAGGTTGCTTCTCTTGACTTTACACTTCTTTGCACTTTTATGATTTTGTGCTTTTGTGAGCTATGAGCTTTTATGATTTTAATTTTCTATTGCTACTACCAAAGGATTTTGAGAAATTTATTCAATTGAAGCAATTTTAGATTCCACAACACTTAAGTTGTTCACAAAGTTTTTGAGATTTATAAGTTCTTCGTTTCAATTCTTCAATTTAGGTTGTTATTTTTTGAAACAATGGAGTCAAATTTCTAATGCAGTCTAATGTATGTGTATCTTTTATAGTATTCACCATTGCATATGTTTCATTCATCATTCAATAAATTTCTATTGTACATTTCAATATATGCTTGCTTATAAAAAAAMWWTATACAAAGATTTTAGTCATTTTTATTTGAAGATTTATTGATATTTTTGTTCTACATTCTATCTAATACATAGAGATTCTTATAAAATTCTAATGATGAATGCATAGCATAGCAAGCGCCAACCACTAGTTCTTTGAAAAAATGTTAAGTAGAAGTGGGGTCCAAGATTGAAAGAAAATCTAAATGGTCAATAGCTCTAAGATGGGATTGAAACACAACAATTCCACGGTACGATTGTTCTAGCAAGTAAACGTAAACATTTTCCAACAATTCTTTTAGAAAAATTGTGATAATTGCATTTAAAAATTGAATCCTAGAAGTTATTTTACAAGAAAATGTTTAGATTGCTCGAAAAAACAAGATTGTCAATAACTTTCTCATATTAGTCTAAATAGAATGCATTAAAGCTTCACATGTAGACAAAATTAGTGTTATCTTAGAAAAAATATTTTAGAAATTTAATTTAGGCTTTTTGCACAAGTTTTTTTTTATGCCCGGCGAGTTCAATTTTGAGCTTTTTGTGGTATAACTTTTGCTCATGGGCACCAATTGAAGTAAAAATTACATTCCCACTAAGCTAATCAATTTTTCTATCTTATGACAAAGTTTCAAGAAGTTTTACCGAAAATTGAGGTCATAAGAACATGCCCAAAATCCATTTGGTCCATCAAGGGGCAATGGTTCTTAAGGAGTTAAAAAATTAGAAAATTACTTTTACTTTTAGGTTGCATTAGAGCGTGGTGCGTCCACAAGTGCGTCCACAATTGCGTCCACAATTGCTGTGTGGACGCAACAATTCTCACTTGTGAATTTACGGATTTAATATGGAGGGCTCTTAATGCTCTAATGCACCACGCTCTAATGAATGTGCGTCCACAAGTGAGAATTGCTGCGTCCCTTTAGCGTGCCTCCATTGATGAAGCTCTAAGAGCTTCCCCACAGCTGCCCTCCAAGAGGCGCAGAATGGGTATTTGATAGGCCGGAGTGCACATTGTTGCCCCACAGCACACACTGCCAGGGCCAAATTATGGCCGGCCGCGGCGAAATTTAGAGGTCAGACTGTCAAATAGTGGGCCTCCCCAGTGGCACAGCATATGGGTTGACCGTCCTTTGAACCCCAATTTTGAGGTGCAAAGGACAGTCAACCCATAAACTGACCCTTAAAAAAATCCAATTTTAATTTTTTTTTTTTTTGTTGAAATGCTTTAAAGCAATTTCAGAAATTCTTCTTTTACTTATGTAAGAGAAGAAGATGAAGAAGTATTTTCTTCATTTGAATTTCCACATGAAAATGAAGCTCTATATATCCTCTTGGGTTGGTAGAAGGTGTACCAACCCAAGAGGATATATAGAGCTTCATTTTCATGTGGAAATTCAAATCTTCCAATATCCACATGGGGGGGTCATGGGTATCTCAACCCCTGTGAGATGTCTCACATGGGTTGAGATACCCATGACCACTCCATGTGGATATTGGAAGATTTGAGCTTTCCAATGTGGGAAAGCTCCCTATATCCACATGGGGTGTTGGGAGGAGTCCCAACCCATGTGGATATAGGGAAGTTTGATGAACAGTTTCAGAGTTTGCATGCGATGAATTGGAGAGTATACTGTTGCWCACTKTACTCGYATTGGGACTTCCATGGCCTTGCTTGATGTGGTTCACTGTTGTTCAGTCGTCATTGTTGGCAGCTGGTAGTTGTAAAGCAACACAGGGCAGAAACTTTTATATTTGCAGAGTTGTTACTTATTTATGGCTTTCTTATTGAATGCAGAAATACAGCTGTTAATCCGGGATTAACGGGACGAATTCTGAACCTGACCAAGTAAGTCATTCAACACCCATGTGTGGTGAGCTTTGTAATATAGATGAACTTGTGTATAGTAACAACTCCTTGAATGCAATCGAGCAATAGAAAAAACCCTATTAGCAGAATGAATTAATTTGATAGTCTTTTTAGCAATTGAAAGATGGTCCCAACGCAGATATTGGATAYTACTTAAATCATTTATGAATTTTCCAGAGTCTGACCAATGGGCTACTTAAGACTGACCCTAGGCTTTGCAATTTACATAGAGTTTYCCTTAAAGTCCGTACAATGTGGGGTTGCTGACCTTGTTTCAATTAATAGGCARTGGTAAATTTAATGAATAATGCTGTGAATAGTTGTTACCATGATTTTTTTGGTGTTTCACCATGAATTCTGGATACTSTTGAATTTTAGGATAATTCTCCTGTATCCAGGATTTAGAGCGGTCAGGTTGCTTCTGGGAGTTGCTACCTTAATGCTTTGCAGAGTATAAACTGAAAAAGTTGGTCCAGAGTCGATTGCAGGCTAAGTTCTTGATCTTAAAAGTGTCTCATTTCACAGGATTTTTTCTAGACGGCGTTTTTGCAGAGTGATTCAAAGATGGGTGATCCAGGGGAACCTCAAACTGAAAATGAGACCACCTCTGACCCAAAGGAGCTTGATTCCTTGAATCATGATGCAAATATGAAGGGTTCTCCTATGCCACTTCTTCGGGTGGCTGTTGACAACGAAGGAGATGATGATTCATCACATCATCACCGTCCTGATAACAACGTGACCGCACCGCACCTGCGTGTAGCGATTCACGATGATGCCGATGATGCGGATGAAGACATGTCAGGTATGGTCATTGTATATAGCATTTCATAGTTGTTTATTTCACGAAAATCCTTTTGAATTTGGGTTAAGAATTCTATGGATTAGCGATTGCATCTCATGTTGTTGTTTCGAAGTTTTTGTTGCGAACTTTAGAAGTTTGGTGATTGCCACCCCCCTGGCCATGTAGTTTAGGAATACTTCTTTCTGAATGGCATCACTACACTCCGAAGTTATATTTAGTGTGGGGCCATTGTGTTCAAACAATTTGTTTATCCACCAATCATCTCGCATACACCTATTTTGAATCGCATGGCTTCATGAYAKCACTATTCACACYCYTATGCGTCAATGACAGGTAAGGCACCCACCTTAATTAGAACACTCACAATGYAGACAAAAGAGTCYTGTGTGCACATTGCACATGCAATYTTAACATAAATTGTGTTCAGGTGAGGAGCATGAGGAGTCGGAAGAGGAGGAGAATGGAGAGGAACACGAGGAAGGTGACGAGGAGAATCCTATGGAAGAACCTGTGGTGGAAGATGCTGATGCACTCTCAAGTGTGCGCATCGTTGCGCATGTTACTGATGGCATGGCAGATTCTGATACCGGCGAGCAATTAGCTTTCCCTGATGAACAGTATGACGAGGAGAGTGAGGATGAACATGAGGAAAGGTACGAAGATGACCTGGACGAAGAGGAGAATAGTGATACACAGGAGAATGGCGACATCCATGAAGAGGATCATGACGAAACTTTTGGTGAGGCACATAAAGAGGACTATGAAGAAGAGAACATAGTGGATGAGGGCGAGGAGGACAAGGAAATCCGGGCAGTGATTCATGTACAGGGTTATGGTGAGTGCACGTAATTGTGACTGCGACCCCTAGAGATTATGATTTCTTTCCTAGAAAGTGGATACTGACTATGAGGATGTGCTCTATCTAAGCATCCTATTATAGGATGAAATCTTTGAAAATTCATATATTTATCGTTTGGTGTTTACAAAATGCATGCCTCAGTGCATTGCAATCCTCCTCCAATTCCTTATAAGACTTGACAAAATTGAATCTAGTCTAATGTTAGGGTCCATGCTCAGATGCTTATCAGACTGTAATAGATGTATTTGCCTTATGCAGACAAGGATGAAGACCTCCATGAGGAGCAACTTACGATGTTGCACAAGATCGAGAAGGATCACCCTGAATATGAGATGGATCACCCGGTGCATGAGAGGGATCACCCGGAGCATGAGCTGGATGAGCAGGATCATGAGATGAATCACCAGGAGCATGAGATGAATCACCAGGAGCATGAGATGGATCGCCAGGAGCATGAGATGAGCCAGCACGAGGATGATCATACACAGACTGAGTCTGAAGAACGAGAGATAGACCAAGTTGCGAAAGTGGATGAGTTACAAGCTCTTATAAGCCTTTCCGAGGAGGAAGAGTTCGAAGGTGATAAGATGGAGGATGTGCTGGCTCATATGAATGGAGCACTCATGGAAGAAAATGTGAATGGACAACCGTCAATTGCAGTGAATGGTGAGCTGGCAGCACACCATGACGAGTCCGAGGAGTTGCAGCACGCAAGACATTCCGTTGTCGACCAGGCAGATGCTTCATCAAGCAAGCTAGCCGAGGGGATAGCTCCTGAGAAAGCACCAATCGAGAAAGCAGCTGCTGAGAAAAAGAAGCCTGTTACCTCGCACGGTAAACCAGGTAGACCATCTTCTGCTCCTGCTGCAAGATCAGATGGGTCCGCCAGGGCCAAGCGCGACACAGCGGAGGAGGGAGAGGGCTCAGATAGCACGTCACGGTCTAGAGGTGTTGCGCACACTCGACCATCGGTGAGAGGGTCACGGGCAAAGGTGACTGTCCCACAGCCTTTTCATCTTGCAACAGAGAGGAGAGCATCCATGATTGGACGTCCGACGGACCCAGATGCTCCGAAACCTCGTACCATAGTCAGGAAGTCCCAGCCAGTAATGAAGATCCCGCGGCCTGTTTCTGCAGGGATCAGAGCCGCCCCTACAGAGACCTCGATGGAAGACCAGGAAGAGAAAGACAGACAGTCAAAGCTGGAGGAGGAAATAGCCGCTCTCAGGATCAAGGTCGACAATCCATCTGGTTTTAGCTTCAAGAGTGACGAGCGAGCCGAAAAGCGACGCGAGTTCTACTCAAAATTGGAAGAGAAAATGAAAGCCAAAGAAGAAGAAAAGAGTCAGCACCAAGCGAAGAGCCAAGAGGAGTTAGAGAACAGGATGAAGCTCTTGCGCAAGACCCTGACTTTCAAGGCTACTCCTTTGCCGAGTTTTTACCAAGAATCAGCGCCACCGAAAGCTGAAGTGAGGAAAATTCCACCGACCCGACCGAAGTCTCCGAAACTCACGACTTCAAGGAGAAGCACTCTAGTGGGAGATCGTGAAGGCTCAAGATCACCAGTGGCAAGRATCAGGGGCGAGTTTAGAGGTAGTGCTTTATATAAGTCAGTTGACTCAGCCTATGCTTTAAAATCTGACGTCAGGAAATCCGTGTCTAAAATCCCATCCACGACTGCCGTTCGTCCCAAGGTTAATGGCAGTGAACCTCCAAGAAAAGCAGTACCAGCCAGTGTGATGCCTTCGCCCAGGAAAGCACTCAATGTTGCAGAGTCGGGAATGARTAGAACACCTGTACAGGAGAAGAAAGCTCTTACTCCTAGAGGGAGGAGTGCCGACCTTAGGAGGTCTCCTTACAATGGTGGACCTGCCACTGATCGTCCGAAGACTGCTGAACTCAAAAGCGGCAATCCTGTGACCAAAGYAGATGGGATTAGGAAGTCCTTGCAATGGCGTGAAACTGCAGGTTCTTCAGCAAGACGTGAAGCAGCTGAAACTGTAAAGCTTGGAATTTCTACGCCAACCAAGAGGACCTTGACACCTAATGTATCAGGTCCATAGCTAGAGAGATGTATTGATGTGTTTCTTGTAGTTCCTTAGGGTAATGGAGGCTTCGTAAGGTGTGATGATAATGTTGTATATGAGATAGTATACATGAATCCAGTGCAGGAAGCCTGTTCCAAATTTTTGAGAGTTGTGATTATCTTGCTGGAAACAACGACCATCAGTTGTTCCTAGTAAAGTTGGCGACATTGAATTTCTCCATTTTTCTAGTCGTGGATAAAGAAGAGAGAAGAATACTTTCGACCCAATATCTCCCCTTCTCCCATGTTGCAGTATCATGTTGTGGATGTCTGGAAATYGTGGAAACAAAACAGGTTGACGCAGTGCCTGCACAGATTGATTCTGAATTTCTCGTTTATGACTTATGTTTCTCTGGGCTGCTGGTGACGGATTAACTTGCTGCTTGACAGACAGGGTTTATGTCTTTGTTGTAAAGACAATATCACCGGAAACCGAGCAATTTTATCTAACAACCATTACTGTTTGCCAGAGAGTTCTATCATTCTTTTATTCACATAAAAGATATTGCAAATCAAGTTCGGTGAAGTCCGATAATATAATCTGAAGTTGAACATAATATGCAAAGTTAAATTGATGGATATTTTAAAGCGATGATCCTACTTTAGTATCTTTAGGGATGATTCTGCAGTATAGTCTTTATCAGGATGATCACCTATTTCCGACCACTTAAGCAATTCAGCCTATCTGTGGCATGGGGAAAGTTTAGGAAAAAATTTCCCGTGTATAGAAATAGATTTTAGATGGATTTCATAATTTTAAATTTTTTTTCCCTCAAAACAAAATTATCATGAATTTTTTTGGTGAAGATTCTATGCGTCCCATTCTCGATATGTAGGCAAACCTATTTTCAACCATAGGATGGTCACAAAATCAATGTAAGGCTTTCTATATACACATAGTGATCAGTATTTTTTTTTCTCGCGAAATTTCGCTAGATTGTCAGAATTCTAACCTCTACTGGTTAGTACCTCCAAAATCTACAGTGAGACCAGCAAGGGGGACACTGGTAAAAAAAAAACATTGATAGTGATCATTGTATGCTTTCAATGTACACCTCCTGGACATTGTTGTTGCTCCCGTTGGTCCTGCAAAACATGAGTTGTCACCTACACTTGAGCTGATCGGAAATTGAACAATCTAAACTGCCAAAATGGGATCGTGATTGGAAATGGGAGATCTCCTTTAACAGTTGTGCAAACTCATCCTTCTGCAGAAGATCGCATTGATCCCAAAGAAACTCAAAATCCTGACATTTGCTGTTTTTTGTTTTTTTGTTTTATTGACACAAATGAAACGGAATTTCATTGCAAAAACAGAGCACTGACATTTGCTGTTAGGMACATGCATGGCTGCCAGTGCGTGGCCAATGCCTGTGCTTTAGTATTTTAATTACCTGACAAGTTCAACATTGTTCACAATTAGAATCTGCCAAGGCGGGGTGTTTTGAGCAGTGTTAAATTAATTAGTATGATCCCATAGCAGAGCATGTCAATTATTGCCGTCAAGGCCAACTCTGGACACTTGGCTACTAGTAAGTTATAGCCATTTTCAGGTCTTGGGCACAGAATTCTCTCGTCTCATGTGCTATGGTAAAACCACGTATAGTTGACCGCTTAAGCATTGCGTACATAAGGCAATATTTAAATTATAAAATCTTGTCATGTAGAGAGATAGAAATTGCAGAGGTTGTCAATTTTGTATGATTTTTTTTCTTGAATTCAAATTATTATGAGTTTTGGAAGTCAAAAGTTGGCTTGAACCCATTACCAATATATAGAGTCTTCTAATTCCAACCATTCAAGAACTACTTTCCCATTCACTAGTTTGGGACATGTGTCATCAACTTATCAATCCCAATCTAGAAAAGGAGTAAAAAACACATTCCAAACTTTGGTTGGAAATTTGTTATAACCTTGGTTGCAAATAACTATATCTATAGGTTGGTATGTATCCTTGGTTGGCAATAGGTGGTTCTACCATAGGTTAATCCCTAAAGGACCAATTGTCCCTTCAAGGGACAACGTAGATTTTGGCCATATACCTACGGTCTCAATTTTTGTCCTGATTTTTTGAAATTTCTTTTGAAGATAGAAAAAACAATTAACTTCATGGGAATATAATTTTTTTCAATTGGTGCCCAGGAACAAAAGTTATGCCCAAAACAACTCAACACAAGCGAAAGGAGGGGAGAGGGGGCAGCAAAAAAAAGTTTCGAAATTTTTAATTTTTTTTTTTAGAATTTTTTTTCTCATAGTTAATTTTTTTGTCTGGAAAGCATTGATTCATTCCATTTGGATTTGTTATGAGAAAGTTATGGGCAATTTTGTTTTTTGGGCAGTTGGAGAATCTTCTTGGAAAAACAACTTGTAGGATTCATTTTTGATAGCAAGTTTTACAATTTTAAGACAAAAAAAGTTCCACATGGTCTAGTTTGAATGCTAGAATAATCTCACCATTGGTATTAGTGCATTTTAATTCCACCTTAGAGATATTAATAAATTAGATTTTCCTTCGATCTTGTACCTACGTCTACTTAACAATTTTTTAAAGAATAAAATATAAGTTTTTTTAAAAAAAAATTTTCCCCCCTAGATTCTCATCTCGATTTCCCACCATACAAATTTAAAGCTCAAATCTCTATAGTGCAAAAAATAAATGTTAAGAAGGTACAAAGTCAAATAATCTCATCCAGCAATGTGTTGCAAATTTTTTTTTCCAATTTAAACACAAATATTTTGCAATCTGTGGGTCCAAAAATTCTGAAATTTTTTCCGCACATCCTCATACTAGTTAGGTGTAAGATCTTATAATTAGATGTGCAAAAAAACAAATTTTAATTATTTTTACTCTTTGCTATAGAAACGGCAGTTTTGAATGTTTTTTCACAGAAAAAAGGCCTTGGATTTTTAGGGATTAAGTTAAATTAACTTAACTGCTGAACACCCAACACGAATCCCAAGCAAGCTACAAATTGCCATTCAAGTTGGCCCCACCAATTAACCCTTAAGTGCTTTGACGTCCATATTAAGAAGAACAAACGAAGGGCTTGCAGGTTCAGTTTTGTCTTCTGTTTGTTGTTCTTTGTAGGAAGGCAATTTTGGAAAAAATTGTGGAAATTTTCACCATATAGCTTCCGAGATTACAATTCTCAAACATCTATTGGAAGGAGGCTAGATTTAGGGCGCTTGGGCTTTTCAAAATTAAAATCAAGATTTTTTTTTCTAGCTTCTTGGTACTAGATCGCACCAGAAAAAAAAGAATTTGGCTAAAAAATGGCAACAATTGTTAAGATTTTTGCCATAAAACTTTGATTTAAAAAATCTTGGATTAAAGTGCCAAAATTATGGATTAAAACTAAATTATGAACATGTAATATGTGTGAATGTGATATTTTCTATCCAATATGTGGATGAATGGTGAAATTTGGAGTACCATTGAAACATTTTATACCGCCACTTTGGCACTTCATAAAAAATGAAAAAAAACCGTGATTGTAGCCTTAAGTTTATTGATAGGACAAGCCATATGGTAGAGGGACCCATAACCAATCAAATAAGCAATTATGGACATGATCTAGGGTAGTATTAGGCAAAGCAAATATTTTCAGAGGTGCATTGATGGAAATGATGGAAATTGCAAAAACTTTGGTAATTTTATCTCTTACAATGAAATTACTAWGAATTWTGAAAGGCCAAAGTYGGGCTTGAMCCWTKATCAAYATSTASAKTCATCCAATTCYRATCATTCAAGAAYTACTTTCYTGCTCATTGCTTCCTACTTTCTTGCTCACTTATGTGTCATGAACTTATTGGTCCAAACCTTGAAAAAATAAAAAGCACGCATTCCAAGGAGAAAATGGAAATTTGTTCCGCCTTGGTTGGAAATACAACACCCTATTGATTGGTAATGGGGCGCCGGTTAGGAATGGGTCCCTCTACCATAGCGCAATTTTTTTTTAAACAAATGAAATATTTTGCTTCCATATTGAACCCTAGAATACTAACAAATGACTTTAGTCGAGTGCTCAACTTACAGGATCAAAAGACACAATTTTTCTTTGTTTTTTTCTTGGAGAGATGTCCTTGGTCATGGTGCATTAGATATTATCCCTCCAAAAGAGAGGTACACCCTATTTTGCATTAATTGTCCTCCTCCTTCTCTCAAAAAATGTATAAGGCGTTGATTGTTTTAAAAAAAATGCTTATCTTCGAAATCGCCGTTGATTTCTCAAAAAATCACAAACCATTGATCTTGTGAGATTTAATCTGAGCCGTCCAAATATGAATATGGATACAGTATTCGCCCTTCCGTATCGATCTTTGGATTCGGATTTGTGAGTGCATCTACTACTGTTGGGTTTGGGATTGCTATGTTGAGTTGCGTAGGCCTTTTGTTTATGAGAGGGTTGTGAGCTCCCATTTTGTCACTTAGAACTCACTATTATTATTTTTTGAATTTTTGCAAAATTAAGTGTGGAAAATAGTACAAAAAAACCCAAAAAGAGTGTAAAGCCAAAATAGGTGTGTTACATGCCAATATAATATTTGGTCATATTTTAGAGTGTTTTTACTTTAATGGACTCAAATTCCGCCTATAAATAGGTTAGAAACTACAAAATCACGGTATTTACCAACCTTTAGTAGAATTATCCGATATGGCCTAACTTACCATGCAAGTGACAGTAAATGGCTAAAATTGGTCTAAGAGAACTTGTTGAGAACCTTAGAGCTCAATTCCACAGATAGGTTTCAAGTTCCCACTCAATTTCTATTTTTTGTAGAAACTCCAATTATTAGCTTGCAGAGTGAAAAAATGCACATCAGGCCAGTGGAAGGAATCTACAGCTGAAAGATGACATTCAAGGTTTAAATCACACTAGGAACTCAATGGCTAAGTCGCTTTGCCAAGATTCCTCTTTGTGTGAAAGATTCCTTGGATTCTGATAATTGAAGGATGTCGTAGGATTTTATTCGCCTTCAACTATCTTGTAGAGTTTGGAGATGGGCTTATACAACCTTTGTGGGATTCCATGAGAGATTCCACAAAAAATTTTGGAATTTTTTGGTACTCAGAAGATGCCTTTCCGGACGGTCAATCGCCTTAACCTTCAACAAGAATTTCCTAGAGTTTTTTCTAGGTTGTGGTAAAATCTCACTAAAAATTAGAATAGTTTGTTTTATATTAATAAAATGCTCCAACAAGTTTCAAGACATTCTGATAGCGAAAAGTGCCCAAATCAACAACATCCTCCAAGATTAGACAATTTTCAAGTTTACAATGGGAGTTGACCAGAAGTTTGGAAGCATATGAAATTGGAATGAGGTGGAAGTTAGATCTTTGCTTACTCCCTCATACCTACTAAAGAGCCTAGGCTATATACTTTTCATAGAAAACTCAACCTCTAAAAGTTGGATTTTTACCCGATTTGGTCGTTAAGTTGGCGCTAGGATTCGATGAGTTTTTGACGTACGAAAAAGGGACTTCAGATTTCTACATGCTAAAAATGGCCTTTTGAAGCCAATAGAGCAATCCGTTTGTGATTTGGAGTTGATCTCCAAAAGTTAGAGTTTTGGTCCAGCGTAGAAAGTTAAAATGGTAGTTTAGGGTGAAAATCCTAAATGATAAGATTACCGTTTAGAAATGAGAGGAGGTAGGTGCCTTTAAAAATGTATATAAGCGTACTCAATTCTCTCTCATTCCATCCCATGTAGCCATATTTTGGCACTTGTACTCCGTTGGATCCGGACTTTGGCCAAGCTTGAGCCAAATCGCTTAACTGGTTTTATAGGAGCCTTTCATGCTCCATTGTTATTTTTGAAGCTTTTTTTGAAGGACAGTGGGGTCCCTCCAAAGCTTGCTACTGTATGCAATCATTGCAAATTTTTTGCAACTAAATTGTTGTGTTTTCTGTTGAATTTGTTATTGTCTTGTACTAATACTACAGCTATTCTCTACCGTACTTTGCTGATGGCGCTTTGAAAAACCTCTAGTGTTGATTTTTGAAGTGATGTTTTATACTAACTGCTGATTTTGGAGTTATTTTGTCTATTGCACTAATCCTAGAGATTAATCCTCTCCGTATCTTGGCGATGTCGCTTTGGGGGTCCTCTAGCTTGTGTTTGTGAATTTTAAACTACTAAGTGGAAAATTCTTTAATTGAAAAATCTCCTAAAGTTCGGCTTGGATGTACTAATTTGTTTGTATAATTGTTTTTGAATTAATAAGTGGTTGTACTAAGTAACCTCCTTGCTCTAGTTTGTGTTTTGGGTGGATTTGACAAGTGAAATTGTTGGTGTTGTATTGTTCGTAATTTCTTTTGTTTCATACGAGATGGCGAAGCTTTGACTTTGTGGAGTTTGAACTTTTAGTTATTTTCATTTTGACGGCGAAGTTTTGAACCTCCCCCTTCTTTTGATCATTTTTAGGTAGTTAGGCCTTTTGGTCTTAGTTTGATCAAGCTGTTATTTTTAATATTAGTCTTTTTTTAAGGCCGAGACCAAGGGTGTAGTCAAACTGCTAAGGAAAAAAGTCAGTACAAAATGAATATCAGAAGCTTTCCAAAAACATAAAATACAAAGAAATCGGGGCTAAAATGAATAAGACATAAGTGGATGAAGTTTCAAACAACTAATTAGTACTCAAAACTTCATCCATGCATAATTTCTACTAAGAAAGTCCGATTTTCAAGTTCCACATGAACTTAGAAAATTAATCTTAATCTTTATGAGGAAAAATCACTCAAAGTTAGAAAATAGTAAGCTGTCAAAAGTCAGTCCAAGAGTTAGAATGTATGCACAGCCAAGGCTAAAAGCAAATTCAGACCATTAGAAAGGGATTATAGTATAGACTTGAGTTAAAAATCTAATAGTAGCGGCTTAGAGCTTTTCAACAACACAAAGTGCAAAGAAAATCGCGTTGAATTGAGAGAGTTGTAAGCGGATGAAGTTTCAAACACTAATTAGCACTCAAAACTTCATCCATGCATAACTTCTACTAGGAAATTTCGATTTGCAAGTTCTGCATCAACTTAGAAAACTGGTTTTAGCCTCTACAAGGAAAAAATATTATAAATCTAAAAATAGTAATTTGTCAAAAGTCAGACCGAGAATTAAGGCATTTTGATAAGTAAATTAGAAAGGAAAAACAATAAATTGTGGAGGTGTGATTAGTAAGGAAAAGTGCAAAACAAAGTTCTATCTCACCACTCTTTCAACTCTTCTAACTTAAACTAAGCTTGAGTTCAAAAACTCAATAGCAATGATAGTTGTGAAGTGAAGGCCAAATTGTTAGATTATTATAGTTGAATTTCAAGAAAAAAGAGAAACCTCAAGTATTTAAAACAATCAATTATAAATTGAGATAAGGAAAGTTAGAAGAAGATAGATAAAGTGTATTGGGTCAATTTATGTATTATTCTTGGAATACGTGAAATAAGTGAAGGAAAGGGAAGAAGAAGAAATAATTGAATAAAATAGTGATAAAAAAAAATAGTTAGGAAGGAAAGAAGTAGTCAGTAAAAGAAATACTTGTAAGTTTCAGAAACACTTCAAGCTGTGGGCAAAATTACCAAACAATTTTGGACCATGACAAATAATGGGGAGTTTGAAGGAGTATATAACTACCTACATGCGAACTCTAATTTCGAGGTAAATTACTAGCTCCCGCTTGTACTTTTTAATTATTAAAAGTAGACATTTTGAAATAGGTCAAAATTGTAAAGCTAAGCCAGAGTCCTTAGAGTAGATCTTTTACAAGAATCAGGTAGACAATAATATAGATCCTAGTTAAGGGTTTCTAAAATCATATCACACTTTAGAATCGGAGTTAATTTGAGCAAAATGTGGTTGGATGAAGTTTGCTAGTAATTTTGGATGAAAGTGAGTACCTTTCATCCAGCAAGAACAAAAATGAAAATTTAACTAGATACTAAAATCTAGAGGTCAGATCAAAAATCAAAAGTGAATTTCGCATTATGAATTAGTTGGAAATTATGGATGAAGTTTAAAGGGTAAATGTAAGGTCAAACTTCATCTAATCATATTTTTTGCTAGGAGTGTTCAATTAAAGTGAATTTTATAGTTTTAAAAAGGAAAACTAATCATCTACAAGATGACATATTTAGTTTGTGTCTAAACCATCTTTTGCAAAATAACTATAGCGGCTCATTAGAATTTGCAATCACTTGGCAAACAATAGTTTAAGTCTTGTTTTGATTGGATTTTTGTATACTTCAAGTCTACTTAGAAATTAGAAAAGATCCATTGTTTGGAAGGCACAATGAATCGACGTTAAAACATCCATACGATAAAACCAAGTAATAGAACATGGTTGTGCTCCTTGATTTACCAAGAGTGGGTAAAAAAACGCTCACAAAGGCCTTTCGGATCGAACTCTATAGCTGGCCCATCTCATGTTTGCCAACCTTTTTTCTACCATATCAGAGAGGTGCATAACCGTATCATCCTCCATCTCTGCAAGAAACCTAATTTAGGAGACCGTCTAACTTGTGAGGGTAAACAACGGTTGCGCCTGAAACTAGTGAGCTAGTTAAAGAACGAATTTAATATTCTAACAGGGCAAAATCATTTATTGTAGCAACGAGGAAGAGTCTTAGGCCAAGCTGCTGTCAAAGAACTATAATCTAAAGCACGACAGCCACAAATTGACACCAAACCTTAACTCTCGATCTAATCGTTTCTCCAACCCTGAAACCCTAATTTGAATTTGAGTGTGTTGACGATTGTTAATCTTGCCGATGAACCTCGGTAATGTTATGTAATGACCGTAAGGACTGTGCGTACCTGATCCAAGGGAGAAAACGAGAAGAAACCACTTTAAACGACGATCAAGAGGGTACTCATCTCCGTCAAATAATATTCTGTAAAACCCTGAAGCTTAGAGGGGAGCGCTATCCCAATGCTTGCGTTGATCTCAATGCAATCAATCTCCGCTCGAGGCTGATGTCATGAGGAAGGAATTACATTAGGACCGTTGCAAAAAATTGAGCCAGAATCTCCGATCCGCACAATTTGAAAAAAGCGTCTCCATCGCTATTCTGCTGCCAAAGTTGGTCACTGGAAAACAGACTCAAACACAAAGCTCGAGAGAGTTGGACAGACGCATACAATATGCAAAACAATTACAAATCCACACTTGAAACAGACCGTATACGAGATGATTCGTTTAAATCCAGCGTAAAGAGAAACTCTGGGACTCCTCCGAATGTCTAAGGAGAGTTTTTCCACCTTCTGCGTCAAGTTGACAGTAAGCATAATTTACTGGCAGTAATAAATGCGCGTCGATACTGCTCTGATAACAGGTCAAGGCATGTCCAACGATGCGCAGTAGCGTGCTAAGCACAAATTCACCAAAAAACTAATCAAAATTGGTGAAAGAAATATGGAAATTAGAAAGAGATAGGGAGACAGGAGGAGCGCCCTTGCTCAGGTGGTTGAGAGAGATGATGATGATGGTACCTTGCTACTCGGATAACTGTAGTAATTCTAGAGCTACTACGTGCACAACTCCCGACTCCTTTTGGGGAAGGGAATTATTTATTAGATCTACAAGATCCTATGGTTACATGTGTCAAATTTTTTTTTTAAAATTTGATATTTATACTAAAAATGACAGTTTTGGAGAATTTTTGATGAAAACATAGTTTTCGAAGTCTAGGAATTGATTTTGGAGATGATGGCAATAGTAGGTAAGGTGTAATAGTAAATGTACCCACCTTATTGGAAATTCACTAAGTGTATTTTGATTAGTATTATGATTGATTTTTCTATTCAAGAAGGTGCTTGACCACGACAAAGCTTGAAATGTATTTGGATCCTTCAATCTCCTCCTTGATATCAGTTTTAGCTATGAAAATGATCATTTTTGAGTTTTAGTTCAACTAAAATACAATTGAATTTCTAGTAAAATTTATTCTCTGAGCTAATAAACCTTTCGATAGTAACGCGTGAGACCGGTTCCTTCCCGGCCTACATACAAACTACAAAGGTCACGAAGGCAAATGAGCCTTTATTAATGTGATCACCTCTGTATATGAATATGTCAAACCGGTCCCGGCAAAAATCTTAATAGAAGTTCTATAATGGATTTTCTTAAGTCTAGCTTCCATAAAAATTTGAAAAATTTGGAAACTTCATTATTATGTTGTAGTTTGAACTTTGGATCTATAACCATGATTTATTAATTTTGTAATTTAGAATGACATGGTAATTTTCATTTATACTATATTATAATATAGTATAATATAGAACTTTGTGAAAAATTCAAGTGAAAAATACAAAATTCATTTTGAATTTGATATCGATTGTTTTTTATTTTTTGTTCAAATAATTACGATAATTTCAAATTTTCACAAAAAAATTTGAAATTCTTACAGCTTATTTTCAATGAGAGATTACATCTTTGAAAAATAAATATAATAACTTTCATGCATAGAAAGCTGTAAAATGGGAGTAATCATAGTAAATAAAGTTTGAAGCTTGAAAAATATTTATAAGTCTTGTCCTTTTAGAATTATGGATCTTATGCTCTTCTCCCTAGCAATCCCAAAATACATATATAGTAATTTGTTGAAAAACTATTATTGTGCCTTATACAGGTCTACTTTTTGCAAAATTGAGTTGTAGTGGTAAAAAATGTCAAATAAATTTGTAAAATAAACAAWGAAATTCTATATAATTTTTTTTCTTGTGATAAAGTGCACCTTGCAGCAAATAATATAATATTTTATATCACATCTAAATGTAGAATGCTAATTTTTATCCTATGTACTAGCTTCTTTTGCTACGTGATAGTAAAAATTGCAAGTACACTTGTATTGCAACTGAATTCTACAATTTGTTCTTCAAACAAAAAATAATGGAAAAAAATTAAAAAAACAACTCAAATTGCTGATACAGGAGCATGTTTTTCTTGTATTACCGACAACAAATTGTGAATACTAAAACACTAATAATAACAAACAACAGACTTAGAGACCAAAAAACTAGTACTTTTTTAGACTTAGAACACAAAAATTTAAACACTAACAAGAAAATAAAAAAATAGGATATTAGAGCACTTRAGCAAGTCAAAATCAACATTAAAGAAGTCAAAGAAAATAAAACGCAAAAGCATTTCTAAGWGAAAAAAATTTTAGAAACAATAATTGGATATTGAAGTCACTAAACTTGCAATTTRCYTTTATTTTGRCCTACGAGYGAATGAAGTCTTATTYCARCATAAAAATTTGTCTTTRTTCCACCTACAATTTTTKGAACTGCARTTGCTTGCAATCGCTTTTAACATATRTTTCACCTTTTTTTAAACATAAAAAGGACTCATCATTCATCTTGCAAGTTTTCATGTTTTTTGTGCCTTTATGTTCCTTGAGGTTGTTGTTTGAACTCATCACCTTTTTTTACTACTACTAACGACACTACAACTCTTACACAAAATCCTTGTCAAATAGCCAGTASCTTTAAACTTATTTTATGCCCACGTAAATTTGCATGCTCAAACTTCTTGTTATCTTGAGTGATTATACTTGAAACAATTTTTTCCTCCCTCGTGTATTTTTCTACTTATCATTTCTTGTGATTTTAAGTGTCAAATTATGATGCTCTACTAAGACAACCTTCATTACATACAAAGAAAAGAAGCATAACAATAAACCAATAATTCGTACTAGAAAATGATGTCTATTCAACAAAAAATCAATTAAATTTTGTTGAAGTAGATTTTGTATTGATTGTTTTTATAAGTTGTTGTCGTTTTGGCATAAATTAATAAAATAATAACAAATCTTTTATAGATTTGAATAATACAACATCTAAAAAAATAAAAAAATAATTTTTTTTTCTTATTTCGAATTAAAAGTGATTTAAATAAGTTTYGTCATTTGAACAATATTTAAATCACCATGGTTGCAATTCTATGTTCAATGAATTTAAAAAAAAATTTAATCATTTAAAATGTAATATTTTTCAAAGTTAGCAGATTTTGAAGGCTATTTTGGTATAGTAGAATAATTCTTTTAAAAACTTTAAGAATAAAAGAACTGTAAAAATTTTAAAAATTTCATTTCCAAAAATCTTCTTTAGATTTTAAGCCTTCAATAGAAAATTCTGGACAAAAAATAAAGGGGTTGAAATGGTCATCTGCTTGACATTTTCAGTCATGGTTTTTTTATTTTTGTCCATAATTTTTTATTGGAAGCTAAAAATTTTAATCAAAATTTTAGAGATGAAATTATTTTGAATATCCAAATTTTTTGAAGTACAATGTTTTTAAAAAAAATGATTTACTATGCTCGAATGACTTCCAAAATTTATTGACTTTACAAACTAATGGAAAGAAAAAATAAATAAATTGAAAAATTATCAATCATAATTACTTCACTTAATGGATGATGCAATGAAGCAGAACAAGGAGAGAGTCTTAAAATGCACAAAAGACGTGAAGTATAAAGTCATTGAAGCCAAATTAGAAGCAAAGCATAGAATTCAAGAACAAGACAATTGTTTAGAAGCTGTACTTTTTTCATACTTTTGGAAATGTATTATTGTACATCTAAAATTGAAACTTACCTTTATCAAATTGCAAATGCATATACTATGTAAAAATTTGGGTTTACATATTATTTGGAGGAATTTTGTTATAATAATATTAAGAGAAAGTTAACATTGTTTGAAGTAAATTATAAGGTGACGCCTTTTCATTGACATGATAAATAAACTTTAAACAAAAGGCAATTATCTAAGAACTTCATCAATTTGATGTTTTTTTTTTGGTTTGTCTCAATGAATATTATTGTATTGTATAATTGTACTATAAGGAAGTTTTAAATCTTAAGATGAAAAATCTTAACTATAGTTTGAATTAAAAAATTTTATGCCACAACTATGGATTCAACTTTTCCTASTGTTGAATCTTGCACTACTGCACGAGCGTCCATAAGAACCTGAATTATTTTATTCGTCAAAGCAATGTTGTATACAACCAATGAGAATATGAGAATGTTCAGTGTAATGCTTAATTATTAACAATTTTGTTGTAGGTTGTAAATGTTAARTTTGACAATCAAAAAATAATATTTGAAAAATGTTTTGAAGAATTAAACGACATTTATTATTATTGTATAATTATGCTTTTTAAAGAAAGATGTAGCCACCAACAATGATGCTTTACTTTTTGAAAATTTTATTTAAGTTTCTTTGAATACCTAAGATTGTAGTAAATACATTACAAAGATGATCAATCAAATTATCTTATATTTTTTTTTGCATTCAAAGTTGTACTCTTGATTATTTTTAGTCATAGATACTGTTGTGTATTTGTGTATTTGTCTACTATTTCAATTCAAATTGCAAAAAATTAATCAATACAATATCTGTCATTGATTATTGCTATCATTATTTGAAAATAATATTTTCGATGTCGTTTGTGGTAGGTTGAGCCCCACCAAAGCATTTACTACGATGTTGTAGAAGGTGATGTGTCATGTGTGACCCCATATTTTTGCAAATGTTAGATATAAAGTAATAACAAACTTATCATGCAAATATTTTAGCAATTAAGGGTTTAATTGAKTTGTTAACCCTCTATTTAGTCTATTTACATTTTATTACAAGTAACTTTGTGAGATCTTCATTCTAATTATAAAATATATGATGATGAAGCTTGATTTTTATTGATTAGTGAATGAGATAAGTTGTACTAAGGTATTTAACTTATACAAATGCGACAAGCTCACTATTCACAAATATATTATAATTGTTTATTGGACATTAAGATCCACAGAAGATGGTTTATTTTTCCACTTCATTTGCACTTTGTGATAATTGCTAAAAAATATTATGGAAAGTTTGAGGGACATACTAGCTTACCAAACATAGCTGGTTGCAATTGATGGCACACATATCTCTTTGACATGCCGACCAAATAAATGATACACTTTCATGTCCCATGATTTTTTTAATTGAAAATATTTCATTAAATTATTTTACAAGTGCTAAGTAATACAAAATAATATGATGTTTTGGAATATTCATGCATACCAACCCGAAAGTTTGCATGATGCTAAATAATTGTTGGCGCATTCTTAAAAAATTTATTGTCATTTAGTAAAATGACCGTTATTACCTTAGCCTGCTGCATTCTATACAATTATTGTAAATTAAAAAGATAGTGTGTGCTAGTGCTTGTGGATGTTAGACATCAAAATTACCTTTATGTCGGTTTCTACATTAAATGGATGCAACTTTCTCACAAAGGGTTGTCTACAAAATAAAAATAAATAAATCTATGAAAAATGTTTTATTTATATAATTATATTGTGGTTGGAATGTAATCATCAGTTAAATTTAACCATGTCTGAAATAGTAACATGTCTATTATAATTTACGTAAAAGGATTTATTTAATGGTGTAAACCTTACATTCAAGTTTTTATGATTACTATGTTAAAATTTATTAGAAAATGGCCCTATCACTTTTTGTTTTTAAAATCGTTTTTAAAGCTTCTAAATTGAATATTTTAATGAAATATAAAATAAAATTAATGTACTCGCATAGTTTAGGTCCTTCATTTTTTATAGGAAGTTAATTATTCATTTAGGCTCGAATACATCATTCACAAGATTGAATCTTGTTAGTAAGTTAACTATTAGAAAATTAACAAAAGTTAAAATAATGGACACAATTTGTTATACGGAATGTGTTGTTCCTTATCAAAAAATAATTTTAATTTTAATTTTAATTCCTCTTTTTATTTTAAAAATTCTTAACAAATGCAAATTGGAACTAGAATTGAAACTAAAATTTGCTATGAACTAAAGAGAAAGCTACAATGGTTGACCACTTTTCCAAATCTTTAAAAAAAATTGAAGATACAAAATGAAATTGAACATGCTAAATATTACATGGGACGGAAAATTCAATAATATCACTTTATGGATTGAAAATTATATTGTTTGATTGTAAGGGTATACAAAATTATAAAAGTGATTTCATAAGCTATTTCAAATTTTTCAGCAAATGTTTTTTAATATGTGAAATTCAAAATTAGTACTACTTTTTTTTAAATTAAAAAAGAAAAATTTCATGCACATTCAAATCATTCAATTTTAAAAATGGCAAACTAATCATGAAAAAAAGTGTAATTGAATTGAAAAAGATTCTATACTATAAATACAAGCTTCAATGTAATGAAATAATGAAATTTTAATAACCTAGAAACAACAATTGTGAATTTTGGATAATTAGAATGATTGAACAAAAATAATACTTATGCAAAGAATTAACGTTCACTAGATTTTCAAAATTCCATTTGCATAGTGAATCTTGAACATTGAAATAGTAAACACTTGTAATGCTTTAATGTTAAAAATATAATTCTATAAAACATTTCAATGTCTACTACATTTCAATCTTTGGAAATTAACAACTTTTTCCAAAACAATCCAAAATATGAAACAACTTAGTTGAAATTTTCTTAAATCCAATTTTATTCTTTATGAAATTCACTTATTTAAAGAATTTTTGATAGCTTTAAAAGGCATTAGTTTCTTGGAAGTTGATAAAATTTACAATACCTCAAAGCTTTGAGGTCTAGTATTGAAGATAGTAAGAAGTAAAATAAAAATCTAAATTTCTTCATTTTCATTTACTGGACTATTGAAAATGAATCTTAAATAAAGTTGCAATGAATAAATCATTCACTTATTAAATGCATTGAAAATCATTTTAGAATTCCATAGTAATGAAATGAAATGAAATAGAATTCAGGGAAAGAAGTGAAGTACGATAGAAAAAAAAACTAATGTTTATAAAAGAAAATCTAAAAGTACATTTGGTATCTTTACTTTTAGCATGGATACATCTTTATTAATCTTTCACAATACATTGTCGTCCTTGGTTGTGAAACTGAAAAATTTATTAATCTCATCATACTACATAAATTTAACACCATCATCTTATATCATATTGTCTGTTTGATTTCGCAATTTCTTCATCTTTGAATATTTGCTCTACAATTTTTCTCAGTTATTAGACAACAACTTGATATTTTTCCCAAATTCCCGAAAAAATTCTGCAATGAAGAACTTGTGGATACTCTACCATTGATGATGTTGCATGGTGATGAAGTTGTGAATCTCAACATGTTTTTTGTATTATGACAATAAAAATCACAACATGACATTCCTTCAATGCTGTCATGTAATGAAACTTGTAGTTGTGAATGTTAAGGCATATTTGAAAGAGAGAACCTCAACAAACTTTAATCCTCCATACTTAATCCTAAACTTTTCTTTTACCTTGAAAACAAATAATAAAATAGAGGAGATAAAATAATCCTCAGATATAAGATTAATCAAAGAAATTATTCTTGTTCTCGGAGAGCCACCTACCATAAAAGAACACTATCATGGAAAATAAAATTATAATTGAAAAAAAAAATCTAGATTTTATTGTAAAAATCTAAGAAATTTTGCATTAATCCTAATTGAATTATGCATGTTAAATTGGCACAAGCAAGGCTTAGTTCTGCTAGGTTCAATTCTACTATTTTGCTAAGCAAAACCTGCCACTTTAAGCCAACACATGCCAACAAATAGGACATGGGCGTGAGATGATAACGTGTTGTATATCGTGAATTTTGAAATGAAAGTTTGTAAGCATGTTAGTTTTGTTCTTGTAATTTCAAAAAGCTACGACTCGTACTAATTGAAATTTTTATGAGAAAATTAGACTTGATGAAGTACAAAAAAAAAATTATTATACAATTTAAAGGCAAAAATTTTGAGCACTCATAATTGTTTAATAAAGAGGTATAGAGCTTTGAGATTTTATGTGCTTGCGTATCTTTGTGGATATAGCTTTTTATAAAAGCATATTACACTCTTGGTTTGAAATTGAGGAGTGAAAGTTATAGGTTTGAAAATAAAATAGTGTTGAGCAGCTTCCGAAATTGGAAATGTCAACTTTTATAAGCCATAGAATATAATTAGTATGATTTTTGAAGCTAAAATTTGGAGGAATTGTATAATATTTTGTTAGATTTTCAATAAAATAGTACAATTATATTTTTGAGTTATTAATTAAAAAAACATTATAGATTTTGAAAAGGAGGTATGTACATGTGTCCTTAATCCTTAAGCGTGCCAGCGTCCATTTTTTGGATGACGGACAGAGGAGAACGTGAATATCTCAGTCTTTGTAGTCTTTTTTCATCCATCCATTTTTGTGGTGGTGTCTATTGGGATTCTGTGCAAGAATCTAAATGCCTAACTTTGAGAAACGCTTCTTAGATTTTTAGATAAAATGGAAAGACAAGATGTGTCAAGTTCTAGAGGAAATTTTAATTGCCTGCTACTAAAAATGAGGGCTAACTGACTTTTTTTGAGTGGTTGTTCGTTCATGGGGGCAGCAACTGATTGTGCATAGAAAATACGTCACCTGCGGTACGTCTGCCATTATTATCATTCTGTGTTGCGTCTGAAGTCTAGAGACATGAAGCCGCCACATCTAGAAACTCTTGAACAAACCAATTAACGACAGATATTACATGGCCCACACTAGGCATTCCCACACGAAGACGCCTTGAGATTGAATTGTAAATTATGTATGAAGGGGATATTGCCATAAATACATAAAGGTACATTTTGTATAACACCATAGCCAAACCTATGATTTGTGCACTCTTGGAAAAACCAAAGGAAAGACCTCCACCATTAGGAATGGAACAATGTTTCATTTTTGTGTAAAAGTACATAAGTTAGCAATTTCAGTGTCATTATTGTGCACCGGAACTAGTCTTTCTCAGTAAATGAGAGTTCATTTGACAAATAAATCACTCATCTAAAAAAATGAATCTTGCAAACTGTACATTGTTATGCATGTCTCTCATCTTTGTATATGTTCTCGCTGCGATTACAACGGCTTCTACATTGAAGAAATCTAACCTCATCACCTTACACAACACTCTTGCATTTCTAATAAAAGGAAGATGATATTCACGGAATAGAATACACTATCATTGACATCTTCCACTCCTGATCAAGTGCATACATAGCTCTGCATCGCAACTCCTCACTACCTTCTCGTTCACTCATTCTCCTCCTTTTCACATATACAGTTTGCCAACATTGTTGTCACTGACACAGTCTTCAATTGTAACTATATTATTCCCTTTTTTTTCCCTATACTTCGTCTTCTGCACCAACTGGAGTACTACGAGCCATCACTGCCTTCTCCGTACTTTGAGGTTACCAATCCGACTATATTTTTGTGCACAGTCAAGCTCTGCGCTATGAGTGCCTTTTCATTCTTGCATGTTTATCTGTATGCCAATTTTGCGTTAGGATCCACCAAGTTGGTGCGGAACTTGCAAATCGGACTTTCCTAGTAGAAGTTATGCATGGATGAAGTTTTGAGTGCTAATTAGTGTTTGAAACTTCATTCGCTTGTAATTCTCTCAATTCAACTCGGTTTTTTTTGTACTTTATGTTTTTGGAAAGCTCTAAGCCTCTACTATTGGATTCTCAACTCAAATGTATACTTCAACTCCTTTCTAATGGTCTGAAATTGCTTTTAGCCACGGCTCTACATACATTTTAATTCTCGGTCTGACTTTTGATAGATTACTATTTTTAGATTTTTAATATGTTTTCCTTGTACAGGCTAAAACTAGCTTTCTAAGTTGATGCGGAACTTGCAAATTGGACTTTCCTAGTAGAAGTTATGCATGGATGAAGTTTTCAAGATTAATTAGTGTTTGAAACGTCATCCGCCTATATCTCACTCATTTTAGCTTCGATTTTTTTGTATTTTATGTTTTTGGAAAGCTCTTGACCTCTACTATGAGATTATGAATTTCAATTTGGATTAACTCTTCTTCTTCTTACGTACTTTTACCCCCGGGATGTGGGTGATGGTTCAAGATGGTAGGAAATTGGAATTTCCAGAGAAATTTGATGCACTTTGGATAGGAACGTTTGTTAAGAAGACAATATTTCCTAATAATACGTTGCAGTTGAAGAACTTGGACAGCTCAGACTTTCCGACACGAACTAATGGTGGCCAATGCAAAGAATATAAAGTGTAACAGATTGGATTGACAGTTAGTTGGATCTGTAAGTGCTTTTTAATCCGTCAACCTGCAGAGGCAACTTGATGACTTAGGTGTACATTTATATGCTACCGCCAAGTGGTCAGTAATCTAAAGGATAATCCTGTTATAGTATCTTGAACAATTGTCATACCTTTTGCAATCACACCTAGTATGTTTGATCGGTTTGGTCAAATGTTGACAAGTCTTTGAAATGGTATTGACAACCATGAGTGCTTAAGTATTTAAGGTAGGAGCAAAGATTGGGACACCATGAGTTAGTTATTGCACCAGAATTTGTCATATGGATCTCAATCGTCCTCCTACTGAGTTTGTTCCACATCAAGTGTGCTTTATATTAGCGTTTCGACCAAAACTAGAGATTAGTGACCACCTTCTTCGCAATTTTGGAATGTCATGTTGGACAGTAGTGAGAGATTCTAAGCTTCCATTTGTCATTCTAGTGACTAGAGAAGGAAGAGTTTGGCTCATTATCTATGTTTAGAAGTAAGCAAAGTAGTTTGTCTGATGATAGTAATAGCACCACCTAGCGATAGTGGATATAATCTATATCTATGAGATGAAAAGATAGCTAGTTCAGACCTATAACCTTAAAAAATAAAAAATAAAATAAAAAAAAACAAAAAAAATGACTTTGTCTTTGTATACTAATAAATGTAAATGTAGAGACCTTAGTTAGTAGATGGACCAAGGGTGGTACAATCCACCGTTAGTTTTTCCCTCTCCGCCTTTCTCCATTAGTATTCAATGCATTGAGAAGCGAACCTTAACAATCTTCCTTCAATAACATTTTGGTAAGAACTTCCTTACTCAAGTGCTCTGCAACCTCTGGCCGCTAATAGTTCCAGTAGTCAACTATAAAGAAAATTGGGAGTATCATGAATATCTTAATTTAGCTTTCTTCAAGCAAACTTTTAAATCACTGTGAATGAATAGCATTCTACCCTTCTCTTTCGTTCTATCTTCTACCTATCTACCTCTTTTATTTTTGTAGCCCAAACTTGCTTCGACATTGCCGGAAGGCCAACTCTTTTAATTCTGTCTTTCTATCTACAAGTCCAAGCCAACTCCATTTAAGACGAACATCAAGAATACAATCTTGCAGTAAGATAAATCATCATGCTCAGCCACAACGGTGAGGTCTTACTACCTTGGCATTTCCGATAGGACGTATTTAACCTCTTCTCTATTTTCATCTTTGTTGTCATCTTGGTCATTTTCTATTGGATCATCACGTCTAGCATTCGAAAGGTAGCATAGAGTAACCCTATATCTCCTTCATCACCCCGTTCCTCTTCTTGTTGTAGCAGATATTTTCAATAGAGTCATAGAACATCCATGCCACATATCGCAGTAAATAGTTAAGCTGATCTTCCGTACGAAAGAACAAACTCATACATCATGTCTAGTAGGGACAATGGTGACCCAGATATACAAGGTCAAATTTCATCAGAAGGGTAGGAGGATGAATAATTGTCTTCAACTTACTCGGGGCCATTTATACAACTTGTAAGAGCACCACTCAATGCACTTCTAAAAGGTCCTTCTACTCAACTTGATATCGCGACTATACCTCAATTTCCGAAAAACTTGGAATTGGAGCCTCGACAACAAATAGGCGTTGAGGTCAATCTTCAGCTCACTAGAGTACAAGATTGGGGGCGATCTTGTGAAGAGGGAGATTCGCCTAATTACCGCAATATTTGACTACGATCATTGCCTAATTTAAGTGAAGAAAGACTTTCCATCCTTGAAGATAGATCTTTATTGATCTACTTAAAGTATTTCACAAACGCAGACACGGGTGAACACATTACATAGGCAGGCTCATATTACAACGCGAACGATATGCAGACCGTTGTGCGGCGATCCATTGGAGACCGGCACATGTTTAGCATTAATTGACCACTACAGGCCCTATCGCCCAATCTTCGAGCTATGCATTATTTGCAGGATCTCATTCAGATCCTTACATTTTTTGGAATGTTTGAAGATTAGTAATCTTTAGAAAAGGGGCTATTGCTTGGCCATATGAAAAAAAAATCTGGAAAAGCCTCTACTGTCGCAATCCAGTAGCGGCTTCTTACACGGTAGCATTTGATGTGACAGCTACCTATTTACAGATCTCCACCACGATTCGACAAAACGTCTCTGGCTACGGTAGTGCAGTAGCTTGGCACTGTAGTGGTTAATAGTCCCGCAAAATTAGCAGCGTGAGTTCGATTCTTGGGCCGTTGTTGGCAGCCCCCCTGAGCTGGTGACAAGAGGTACTGAATTTGCGGTTCTTGACTACCATAACTGGAGACAACCCCCACTTTTGAGCAACTCTACAAACTACAAGTCCTATTTTTCTTTCTTTATAATTCTTTTCGTTTTGGTTATCAAAATATACTTTGTTCAAAAAAATTAAAAAAATTAAAAAATAAGAAAGAGTTTAAGCAAAAGTAGGTCCGTTCTAATGTAATACATTAGCCGCCAGATGGTCGCTACATGTGAGTACTAGATTTCGTCTTAGGTGCCCATTTAGTATTTTTTATTATACTTTAGCATTTTAGACATGAATTCAAGGGCAAATTTGACATTTATAGGTCTTCTTAATTATAGATAAGTGGTAGTCCTAAAAGTTAAATTTGGACTTGAACCAAATATTTGTAAATTTTATAAAAAAATCTATATTGTGTAGTAGATTAACAATAGAATTTGAAGCCTAAAAAACTTTAGTAAAAAAGAATTTATATATATATATATTTATATAGTCCAAAAGTTCTTACAAGTTGTAGAAAAGAGAGAAACTTTAGAGAAAGAAAAATCTTGAATAGAGACAAGGCCTAGGGAAGAGAGAATTCTAGGAAAAAGAGACTTTGGAAAAAGGAAGATCTTGAAAAGAGGGAAGCTTTAAGAAGAGAGAGCATTGAAAAGAGAAAAACTTTGGAAAAAGAGGAGCTTAGGAATGAGTAACAGTATGGAGAAGTATAAGAATGTAAAAAAATGTGGGCTTTGAGAAGTGTGGTGTCTAAGAAAATGAAAGAGAAATTTATGCGGAAGATAAGTGGAAACGAAAAAGAAAAACCAACAAGCAGAGGAAAATATGGAGATCAACAAGCTATAAATTGGATTCTTGGAGGTGTGTGAGAAACATTTACATCTTTACTTAGCACTTCTTTGTATTCCATCATTTCTGTCTTTAAGGCAAGGAGTTCAATGAAGATAGTTGAATGTGTGCTTAACATAGACATTGTTCTCCCACCTGTAGGTGATTAGACACTTTACAGTTAACTTAAAAACTTTCATAGAGCATCTAAACTTTGTTGTTAGCTTTCTATCAAGCTTTATTTTGTAGTAATTGGAGTTGTGAGTAGAAAGTTGTAGCCTTTTAAGTGAAAAGAGCTTAGCTGTTTTGAGTTTTCAAGGTCTGAATCTTTGAAGGTTCATAACTCTATGAGAAAGAACATGATTTATGTGAAATAACTTGATTTATGTGAAATAACTTGATTTATGTGAAATAACTTGATTTATGTGATATAACTTGATTTATGTGAAATAACTTGGAGAGATTGCCCACACTTCTTGTGCCTCCAAATGATGTTGTTGCACTGCATTTGGACTATCTAAATAGAAGTTATAACTGTAGAAGTAAAGAGAGGTCTGAAGCAGAATCGTGAGACAAGTTATAGAACTTTTAGCCTCGGGTTTGTAGTCATGTCTTTTAGGCAGTAAAAGATATTAGTATAGATCTTTTTGGACTGAGTAGCTCTTGTTGTTAGGAATCCAAAAAGCTAAGATATTTCTTATTTGAAGCTTGGACGAGAACGTGGTAATGATTACAATGGCAGAAAATCTACTCGCGATGTATGTTCCATTAGTACGGATCCTTATCCACTCTCATTCTTGTATTTTCCCTTGTTGAACATCCATTCTTGACTTTATTTTAAAAATATATATATTTAAACAAAAACAAAAACAATATATATATATAAATATATATTTTATTATTGATAAAAAGACGGTCCGCTTGGAAGACAATTTGTTATATTCTATTTTTATTATTGTTTTTGAACTCTTTAGTCTTTCTCTTATATGTTGAGATTGCACATATGAAAACTTCATAAGGAACTTGTATGTTAATCTAACTTGAACCTCTAAATTAGTTAGGAGGAGAATTTGGGTTGACACTCTACCATCTTCATGTGTTAGCACCTTCTTTTTAACACTATCCGTCAATACCTCACCACAATTAGCTGATTTTTCATCATCATCTCACATTCTCCTCTTAATGTGCCGATACAATTTAAAATATTCAGTACAGAAACCCAGAGCTTCTTCATACATGTAGGCATTTGCTATGCATGCCTCTGGTTTTTACCTCTTCCTAATGTATCTATCAAAAAATCCCATATGTCTCTCAATAGGGTAACACCATGTATTTGCAAATGGCCCACATTGACGAACTTGCTTAACTAAGTGAATGGGCAAATGTTATATTATGTCAAAAGCAGAAGGAGGGAATCACTCCTCCAGTAAACAAACTGTTTCCGCTGCGTACACTTCCAGTGAATCCAATTCTCCAATGTCGAGGACTTTCTTACACAACATAGTAAACAACCGACCTAACCTAATGATGGCTCTCTTTGGCCCAGGATGCATAAGGTGTCTTCAACAGACAAACAATATAAATTCCATGAGAATGTGAAAGTCATGAGACTTCATATTACCTAATTAAATCTTCAAGATATGCTTTTTTAAGTCCCCACAATAATTAGTTGGAACAGTGATACTAGCTATTTGTTGTAACAAATTCGCTTACTCCTCTTTTGTTAACACATTAGGAGGTGGTGCTTTCATATATTTGCTTTCTTTATGATTGTTTCTTCATGCCCACGGGTGTAGTTTAATCCGTTCTTCTTTCATGTCTCGACGAGATCGATGCTGCTATATCTGTAATATTAAAGAGCAACTTTACCATGATTTCACCAATGCTTTTTTTGATGTGCATAACATCTAGTAAATGACAAAATGGGAGTTTCTGCAATCTGCATAGCATAGGATACACATACATCATTATTCTCTTTCATACATTAATTAATTACACACTCAGTCATATATTTTTCAACAAAAAATTTGTGTAACCAAAATTAATGCATACTCTTCTATGACCTAAAAGTCTATTAATCTGTTCCTCGATTTTTCTTTCCTATACAATCAAAACAAATTTCTCTCACCCACTAGTAAGGAAGCTGGAATAAAGCTGAAACACGTTTCATTCCATGTCGTCTCCTAGGAAAATCTCGATGTCTCTTGGCTCCATCTCTTCTAAGAAAACGCTCTCTCTCTCTTCCTCTACGGATTGTCTCATTACCTAGTATACCATCCCTAGCCACCTCTACTTCAACTCTATAATTGAATGAAGCAAAATCTTCTCTAAAATAGTGATTAGCTTGGAGATAACGTCAATAGCAATTGCAGTGTACCATTTTACGGAGAACCTTGAAATATTGAGATATTGTATTGGGACCGGATATTGGACATGCTTTAAGCCCTTTCGTTACTAAACCAGAAACAACTCCGTAACCAGAGAAATTATACAGGATCCATATAAGGCATGCTCGAAGTCCAAAATGTTGTACACCTTCTGGTGCCCTTGCATGTCTTGTCCGCAAACCCTGGATTTTCCACAGTTCTTGTAGCTCATCAAATGTAGGTTGCAAGAAAACGTCGAAATTCTGCCTAGTGATACCAACTTTTGTTAGAATTAGTAAACACAGCATAACAAAATATTTCTTGGTTACTAATCAAGGTGGTAGATTGTAATTCAAGAACATCACTGGCCACATACTATCCGTACTACGTTTTTCTGACCAAGGGTTAAAGACTTAAAGCCATCCGTTGCCATACCTAGATGTATGTGCTGAGCATTTGATCAAAATCTATTTTTCTGTGCTTCTGGTTCCAACTTTGTGTCTTCAAATTTCCACATAGATGAATCTGTAGTGTGCCGCATTTTTCAATCTGTACTGCGGTTGGCATGATGCTCATGCACTATAGCATTAGCATTTCATTCATAAATGCATTAGAAACATTGTGCATTCAGTAGCAATTCATTATCAACAATGTGACACTCAGCGTGAATAGACTTGTTCTATCATAGAGAAGCAATGTGGATGCAAAGTCTATTGCTGGATTTTTTCCAATGTTTTCATTTGGTATGCGGTCCAACAACTCCTCCAAATTGTCTTCTTCACTGTCATATTCCAACAATGCTATAACGTAAGCGGGGAGCAACGAGCGATGAGCAACTCTACTTGAGTGCTCACTACAAGAATTTTTATTGAAAGTAGATTTGTCAGAATAATAAATAGTATTGTTAGACCCAAAAACAGAATTGCTTGAAACTAGAAAATGAAAAGATTACAAAAAAATTGCAAATTTTTTATTTAAAATAATTAATGTTGCAATCAAATATTGTATGAAGCGGCATCCATTCATCCACATACAATTGAAATTCGTCCATGTTATCCATTCATCATCCGTCCAAAAAAAGTTTCATTTGCACATTATAATAATATACATGGTTGTCCACATCCAACGTTTCAGGGAAAATTGCGTCCTAAAATTGGATGTCCGGACGTCCAAATAGGGGGACGCTCACGTCCGGCAGACGGATGGCGGATGGGCCCAAGCGGACGGGATTGCAGGCGGGGTGGGCGATAGACACGACGACGGACAGACGGGTGGACGACGGACGGCTAAATGCATGTATCCACAAAAAAAATTAAGAAATAAAAAAAAAATTGGCGAACAAGTGGGCAGTGGATGACCTCGTGCATGCGTCCACAAAAAAAATTAACAAAAAAAAATTGGCGAAAGGGCGGACGGACGGACTAGTGTATGAGGCAGATCTCAAACACTCCGCCCCATCACAACCTTTAGGCCGTCCAGTATCCGCCCACAGAAAAAAAAAGATGGAAAAAAAATATTTTTTGTTAGACGGGGGGACGGCCTAGTCTATGAGGCGGTGTCAAGTAGAGAGGAGCGCGCTTTGGGAATACGCAAAGTATCTGGCTGCAAATGGGAATAGTTCGCTAAAAAGTTCAATCGAGTCTTTGATCTTCAATCTTCAGACTTCAGACTTCAATCACGTCCCCGTTGGCCTATCATATGATGGTTGTAAAGGTAAGGGTGTATAATAAGAAACAAGTTTTTAGACAGGTAAAACGGGATAGCAAAACATGAGTTGCCGTCCGGATGATGTAATCCTAAATTTCAAACCCACGGTGACTAGGAGGCGCCTTTCACCAGTAGGAACAACATAAAAGATCGACCATGTGGGCCATTAACCCCACTTCATCGCCACAAACACAAAAATAAAGCACTTACTGGATAAATATGGCTTGCAACAGGTTCACAATGCTGAAATCAAAATTGCAATTAGCCTCCAAAACCGGCTGGGAATAACAAATAAAACAACTCTGTCGAACCACAAGCCACAACACACACAACTCCTCCAAAAGTCTTCAAACCTCCAAAGTCTTGAAATCTTGGAGTCTTCCTTCACCCAAGAACTTGAAGAAATCCCAACTAGTTTCAAAAGAAACTTTTGTAAATAACAATTGCCTTCGAACTAGTACCACAGATGTTCTACAAGGCCAAATGCTAAATGCTATAGCATTTTGAAAAGCTAATAAGATAATTTAACATTCCTCCAAATCTCAAATCAATACAACATACTATCCAAAAGTTATCGACAATCATAGTCTCGGCCTTCTCAATTGAAAGGCAACAGACCTCTCCTATCTCAAACTCTTATATCTCCTTCAAATTTCTTCCAATTTCTAAGTTCTATAACTTTTTAAAAAGCTATTCTCACAAACTAAATCTCCCTCAAGTTTCAAATCATTCTAAACTATTGTCCAAAAACTATAGACAAGCAAAGTCTTGGCCTTCTCAATTGAAAGGCAGTAGACTCCTTATCATTCAACAACTCATAACTTTTAATTTATAACTTCAAATGCTATGATTTTTGTGTCTATAGAAAGCTAAGAAAAACCTCTCTAATGCTTGAAAGTTTCAAAGAAAGAAAATAAAAATACAAACTGTGGTGGTCACCAGAATCTCCGCTCCTCTTTGATGGGTGGCAGCAGACCTTCCTCCACTCACATGCTTATAACTCCTTCCTCACAACTCCAAATCAAGCAAAAAAAACGTCCAAATAAGCACAATTTCATAAGAAAAAAAACCCCTCAAATTTTCATTATAAAATTCTTCACACAACAAGAGTTCTCACTGATCAAAGTTTCAGCTCTCTACACACATTCTCCAAAAACACCCAAAAAAAAAACACAATTCCCTCTTTCTCCACATAATAATTCTTCTTCCTCACATAAAAAATCCCAACAAAAAAAAAACTCTTCTTTCGGGAGGAGCAAGAACATCCTTATCAAGCCTCTAGATCCCTAAAATAAATAAGATTTATCCTTATCCACCACACACGGGCCTCCAAACAACCATTGGTCTAAGGAAAAACAATTACGTAGTAAACTATTTCTAAACTCCTACTTTTTTACTTTTTAACACACACATATATCATCAAAACTAAATGTCATACTAAACTCCTTCATCCAATAGAGGTAAAAACTAAAGTTATGAAGAGTACCACTCTACATCCAGTGACTCCATAAAACCCTCAAGTTTGATATTTTGCAATCAAACTCCAAATCCAAACCCAAATTCTAAAACTCAAAGGAATACGTTGAACTAATGAAGTTTTTCCTCCAAATCAAGAATCTACTCAAACGTATGAAATATACACGTTTTAAATACTGTAAGTATTTACAATATAACAGCAGATCCCAAACAGTCCACCCTATCTCAACCTCAAGGGCGTCCAACGTCCGCCCAAAGAATATATATATATATATATATATATATATATATATATATATATATATATATATATATCTTAATTAATTTTTTTGGCGGACGGGTGAACTGGCGGACGGCCTGGTGTGCGTGGCGGATCCCAAACAGTCTACCTCATCACAACCTGGAGGCCGTCCAATATTCGCCCATAGAAAATTAAAATAAATAATTTTTTTTTTTTTTTGGCAGTCAATCTAGCAGAGAGTGAATCCAACGGCCACAACTGGGCAGACAACAACATTGGATTCTAAAAAGCACAAATCAGTCTTAAAGACTCTCATTATTCAAATGAATGCTAAAAGCATTCAATGTAGGATGATTGAATGTATGTAAGAATGATTGAAGTTATTTCTCTATACATTGAAATGTATGTTCTAAAACCTAAACCCTAAACCCTATATCTTCTACCCTAAACTAATTTTGAACCTTACATTAATTATCCAAAACGTTGGTGTGGTGTGCATAATATGTTTGACTTTCAATTTCTTTTAGTGTAATTATCAAAATGCACTACATATATAAATATCATTGACTTATTGATTTATGTTTTCAATGTTTTTGAAGGTTTAAAGCATGAATTATTAAGCGTGCTCCATTGTACAAAAATAGAACACATAATTATAACTTAAACTATTTTTTTAAGTTTTGTTGTAAAATGCATAGATATTGCAAAATTCCAAAGTATGCATAATATAAGCAATTATATCATTTTATTATTGTATTAAAAAATGTTGCTAAAAAGGCTCTAAGCACTTTAATATGATTTAATATAGTATATTGAATATTAAAATAAGATGTCACAAGTCACATCCTTCATTCTTTTTGTTTAACTGTAAAAGTGCTTAAGCACAAATTACAGCCTTACAGCTTCAAATCAAAATCACATGGTCATCATCAAAGAAGATTTTGAAAATGCGTCTGAAGTGTGAGAAAACCATATCGATTTTAACTTACTTCCAACCATACAACGATATCACCAAACTGTAAACTTACGCAAGTATGATCCTTGCTGAGTCATGGTAGAGATTCCTAAGATAAGAACTAGTCATAATTTCACTCAAATTGATCTCCTCTATATTTAATTGACAAACAATCCCATCAAGAGCAATAGGGAGAAGAAATGTGGAAAGTTTAATTGCCAAAGCAATTGTCCTCCATTCGCTAATAAAACTTGTGTGGAAATTTTTGAAAAAATTCCTCAGGAGGTGGTAACCCTCACATGTACCCATGCCAACCAGTCAACAATTAGTTCGCCATTTGACGTATACAAGGTGTCTACAAGTTACCACTACCTGTCATCGTATATTCACCTGAGAGAAACTCTCCAAATCTATTCCAAATAACAACGTTAAAAACGTTTACAGAAAACTTGGCATGAGACTAGCTACGGAATACTACAAGACCTGTTGGCTGCTGTTTTGTGATCCAAGCACCATTCTCGCAAGTCACCACACACTTGTACACTGTTGAGTTTTCAATCTAGCTTGCTAGCTTCAGGCCAGTGATGCAACCAAGTCGCAAACATAGCACTGAGCGAAGGATGATATGAAAAAGTGGCAACAACTCAATCAGAAACCAGCAGTAGTGGAGCGTACACTCGTACAATGCCCACCAAGCCGGTCATGAATAAATTTAGTTAAGACGCCTAATTAAGACACAAGCCCCAAAGTGCCGTCACATTTTATATTATTGATGCTTAGGATCCACCATGATATGATGTCCTGAGGTAGTAACTCCAGGCCGTGTATAAGTATCAGTATGGACAGGTTATCAAATCCTGTACTTGCTAATAGTTCTTTGTAAGCCTGATTTGGACGAAGCAACTTGATTAGCTGGCTTTTAATTGCCTTGGGCTCTAATTTACCCTTAGTCTACGTATTCAGCAATGATACGCTTGAAATATGTAAATATTTGGGTACCGTATTTCTACAATCAAAATTATATGTAACAGCGATAGAATATTAAGTCCAGGATTGACACCAAGGAATTAATTCTAAAAAAAAAAAAAAAAAAAACTTAAATTTTTTTTGCGGATGCTGTGGCAGACAAGGTCGACGGCTTCTACGGACGGGACGGACGGCCCGACCAAATCTCAGCGGACATACAGGAGGCATCAGACGCGGACTCTGGACGTCCGGACAACCCTGATAGTATATAATACATGTCCTAGAAAATGGAGTGTATTTTTTTTTATTTTTTTCTAAAAATAAAGTTAAAAAAAAACATTAATATTTGAATTGTTCACCACAAAAAATCCTACATTGTAGTTTGCTTGTAGTTTAGAGTTCTTTGGAATAGAATAAATACAATTAAGGATCATCTAGAGAAATGTAATTACAACAATTTCTATAGTGTTTCATTAATTCTTTTTTGTGATTTCAAACCTTTTCATCATTCTAAGAATATTGACTTTATGGACCAAATATTTTTCTTCACCACCTCCACATGAGCCATTTCCAAAGCAAAAAGGCTTCCCTCCATATATTGGGTTCACCTTTTTTTGCACAACCTCCTCAAGAATTTCTTTGGAACATGACTTTTGTTTTGTTAAAGATGTTGATTTGTTAATTATGTTGAGAAAATGTACATCCTTAAACAACAATGTTCGCTAGAGTGTGAGCACGGACCAACAAGCCAACAAGCTATGAGCATTTCCATTTGAACAATCATTTAGACTTTGTTGTTAAAAATAGACATATCAAAGTCATAAAGTGTCATGTCAAACCAAAAAAGAATAATTTCAAAATGATTGAAATAGAAATTACTAATTTATAATTCAAATGAATCAATTTATTATTGAAAAACTTTATTTGAGATGGTTTATTTAGCATTTAAATGTTGTAGGTAGGAACAAGAATGATAGCCTAGCCTCTCCTGCAATAAAAAATGTACAGCCATAGAGATGATGTGCAAATTAATTTCATCCATATCATCCATTTATCATCCATCAAGAAAAGGCTTTATTTGCACATTGCTATACAAATCCTACAATTCTATGTTTCTCTCCATCCATTTTTAATGTCTTTTGCAAGTGAAATGCACAAACCTTGCTACCGAGTGTAGAATTACTAGAAATTAGGCACTTTAGTCATCATATTCTTTTTGAACCCCTAATTAGGGTATTTTTTTTATAGTATCTATGATGACATCTAAATATTTTTATATTTTCATGTTGTGACATTGGATGTTATTGTAAACTTAAAAAAAACTAGATATCAATAGAGATACTACAAAAAATCAGGCTTGTCACCAAAAACGCAGGTTTCTTCTAGTGTGAAGTCCCATTGTTCCTATAGAGGATAAAATATATATTAGGTAGATTTTTTATAAATTTAATTTTGGGCAAACCTTTTGTAACTTCTAGTAAGCTAAACAAACTTATACCATATCTGAAAAATAATTTTCATGTTAATTAGTACCTAGGAGCAAAAATTCTACCACAATAAACTCAAAATAGAGGAGACCAAGCAACAAAAAAAATTTACAAAAAGTTGCAATAAATGTTTCAATATTTATCATTCATAGATTAAATTTTAGTGCAAATGGGAAGCTTTGATTCATTGCATGTGGATCAGTGGTGAGAAAGGTATAGAGCTTCTTGTTTTGTTGACAAGTAGAACATCTTCTTGAAGAAAAAAAAAATTTACTTTGAATGCTTATATCTTTCAATTTTTATGGTCAAACATCACAAAAGTTTTAAAGCATGATTTGAGATAAGTTTAGTGTAAAATTGTACAATTAGATTCTAAAAAACAAATTTTTAAAAACTTTTTAGACAATTGTTGTAGAGACGATAGGTTTGAGTGGGTTTGGATAGAAAAATGGTCTTGGGAGTTGGGACTATAGGGGTTTTAAATTATATATTATATATTCTTCATTTTAATTTAAATAATTCAAGATTAACTAAAATCATGACAATAATAATTTCTTATCAAAATTTGTTCCAAAACTCAGAAAACAATTCCAACATTTTGTTAATCAAAGAATAAAAAAGGATAATTTGCTCTTAGGTTGAATATTATGGAATTTTAAGTTATTATGATTAGGAACCAATATTTTGGCAAGAGTTTTTGAGGCTCAAAAGATGCTTTAAGGTCCCTAGGATCTTGGGAACACCTTTCAAGTACTTATAGAGAAATAATTCCAAATATCTTTCCTAAAACTTCCATTGAATTAGGTCCTAATTTTTCCAATTTTTGTTATAGAGATTAAAAATATTTGACTAATAAAAAAAATCTAGTGGAAGATGGGTTTCATTTAATTTTTTAAAGGCCATAGGGTGTTTGGAAGAGAAATAGTCAAATGTCAACAATTTTACAAATGACTTGAGTCATCCTTAGGGTGCCAACTACGACTCCCACTTTGAACTAATTAGTCCGGTACGGCATCTTTCACCTACTCTAATCAACCATCACTTAACCACCTCTAGATACATGTATTTTACCTATCAACTTCCAAACATGAATTTTTAGGGGAACAAGGGGGCTTTTATAGGGTTGCTAGACCTAAAGTACCACTAAACAATAAATGACTCTTTGGATGTGGGGAGCCATTCCTTGTAGCCAGAAGATTGTTTTTCTATTATTTTGAGGGATTACAAAATTGTGATTCAATTTTTTTCAATTTTTTTTTATTTCACTAGATCACTCTTTAAATTCAAGGAGTGCTATTTTTGCCACAAAGATTCTCCTTTTATAAATTTTAGGGGGTCTTTGAACTCCAATTTGATTTCCTTTACCAAAATTAAAAAAAGTATTTTTCACTTTAGATCCCATGACTCAATTTTTAATGCCAAGGGACCCTCCATCTATTTTTTTGGGATGTTATTTGAACTATGATTTTAAAAATTGTTGGCTCCTCAAAATCCATCAAATATTGTTTGGCTTCAAAAAGTCTATCTCTAGTAACAAACAACTTCCTCTTAAGTTTCTTTGGTATATCATTAGATAGACTTTCTAGAAGAGTCATTTTCTAGTACCAATGGACTCTCCCTTAAATTTCTTGGGCATATCCTTAGATATATTCTTAATGCCACAAATGGCTCCTTTGATCTCAAGAGCCCTTCCCTGATGCCACCTTGCCCTTGAGGAAGGCTTTTGAGACCCAACAAAGAAGGCTTATGAAGATCCCAAAGAAGACTCCTTGAATTGGAAGAGCCTTTTTGATATCAAAAGACTTTCCTAAGAAAGGTTCTTTAACACCGAGCAAAGGCTCCTTGGATTTGAGGAGCCTTCCTTACTGCAAAAAGAATCTTTCTAAGATGACTGCCCATAACCTTTTGAAGGTTTCTCAAAATCCAAAAGTGGCTCCTCTAATCCAACAAGCCTTTCTTTGGTGTCAAAAAGGTCCAAAAGGACTTTCCAAGGAAGATTCCTTGGACCCAAATGAAGACTCTTTGGAACCCAATGAAAGCTCTTTTGAATCCAAAGAGCCCTTCTTTGGTGCCAAAAGTTTTTTTCAAAGTAAACTGCTTGGAACCCAACAAAGGCTCCTTTAATATAAGGATCCCTTCCTTGGTGCCAAAAGTCTCTTTCAAAGAAGCCTCCTTCCAAGCAACAAAAGCTCTTCGGATCAGAGAAGACCTTCCTTGGTGCTAAAGCAATCTTCCAAAAATGGCTTCTTAGAACCTAATAAAGGCTTGTTGGAACCCAAAAATGAATTCTAAATCCAAAGAGCCCTTTTTTAGTACCAAAAGGCTCTCCCATAAAAGGCTCTTTATATTCAAGGAGCCCTTCTTTAGTGCCAAAGGGATCTTCATAAATAGGCTCCTCATAATCTAATTAAGGCTCCTTGAGGACCTTTCCAAAGAAAGATTTTTAGATCCAAGGAAACCTCCTTTGGTGCCAAAAGGCTCTCCCTTAATTTCTTTTGGTAGGCCACTAGTAGAATTTTCAAGCTATAGAAAGATTCAAGAATTTGAACGAGTCATTTATTGGTGCCAATGGACCCAACCTCTATTATTTAGAGGTCCTTTGAAGGTATTTAGTTTTTTGTAAGGGCCCTTGAAGTACATGGAACTGATGGAAGACACTTTAGAGCTCTCCAAAGGCTCTTAGTAACCCAAAAAAGGCTCTTTGGAACCCATATAAGGCTCCTCCAAATCCAAAGAAGGCTTCTCGGAACCCAAGGAAGGCTCCTCGCATTCTGAAGAGCCTTCTTGGTGTCAAAGTGTTCTTCCATAAAAGCTCTTTGTATGAGAGGAGCCATTCTTTGGTGACAATGAGCTTTGTCAAAAAGCTTATCGGATCCAAGGAGCCCTTCTTGGTACCAAAATTTTTTGTCAAAGAAGGCTCCTCTGATCCGAGGAGCCTTTCCTTGGTGCCACAGTGTTCTTTAAAAAAAACTCCTCCGATCTGAGGAGCCCTTTTTTGATACCAAAGAGCATTGTCAAAAAAGGCTTGTTCCAAGGAGCCTTTCTTGGTACCAAAAAACTTTGTCAAAGAAAGCTCTTCGGATCAGAGGAGCACTTCCTTGGTCCCAAAGTGTTCTTCCAAAAAAGCTCCTTGAATCCAAGAGTCTTTCCTTGGTGCCAAAGTGTTCTTCCAAAAAAGGCTCCTTGAATGTGAGGAGTCTTTTCTTGGTGCCAAAGGGTTCTCCCAAAGAAGGCTCCTCATGGATTCCAAAGAGCGCTTCGTTGGTACCAACCTTTTTAGGATTGTTTGGTGCCAAAGTTTTCTTTCAAAGAAGGCTCCTCGAATCCAAAGAATCTTTCCATGGTGCCAAAGACTCTCTCAAGAAAGGCTCCTCTAAAACCATAGAAGACTTTTCAAATCTGAGGAGTCCTTCCTTGGTGCAAAAGGATTCTTCTAAAGAAAGCTCATTTGATCCAAGCTGCCCTCATTGGTGCGAAAAAGCTCTCCTTTTATATGAATAGTCATTTCTTGGTGTTAATGGATTTTTCCTTAATTTTTGTTGCGGGAGAGACTTTTGGTTGTTTGTTAAAGTCTATTAGTGCCATAGAAAGGTGTGTTGGATTCTAGGAATCGTACCAAATGTGCAAATAAATCTCCATGAATTATTTTAGGTATGTATTAGAAGTACTTCCAATAATCGAATCTTTGTGAATGTACTTGGAAACCAAAGGAAGGCTTCTCGAATGAAAAGAGCCATCTTTTGGTGCCAAGGGACTCTCTCATATTTTTTTGGATGTCAGTTGAGAGACTCTTGTTTTTTTGTTAAAGGCATTGGGTGCCATCGGAGGGTCTTTCACAGCCATGGAAGGGTCTTTCGGAGCCTAGAAACCTATCCTTGGTGTGAAGGACCTTCAGTCAAAAGAATTTGAAATGGCATTTGAAGAACTTTTAATTCTTTGTAAAGAGCTCAAAGCGGTGAGGGAGGGATTTTCAAATCCTAGGACCCTTTGTTGGTGCCACCACCACTTATAAAGCATAATTTTGGATACTAATGTAAGCACCGTTTGTACTTTTTAAATACTAAAGTGTAATAGAGTCAAATTATGTATTGAAAATTTAGCCATAATATTTTAAAATGTATCAACTATAAGATTCTAATACACTTTAGCACTCTAATATATTAACATAAATATTCTTTTTACAAAAAATAATCTCTAAATTTGACATATTCTTTTAGTAAAGGACATCTAAAGATGCATTTTTTACTTTTTACATACAATTTTATTTTTAAATTCTTTAAAAATGAATATTACTAACTAAGCCCTTTGTTCAATTTTATTGATGCAAGAAGTAAGATGCACACTCTATATCAATTTTGAATTTAAAATATTCATTTTTATGAACTTCAAAATTTCAATCCTAGTGTGCTTTAAACATGTAAAATTATTATTTTGAAACATCAAAAGTAGAGATTATCCATAGAAGTTGATTTATAGATATTTGAATCCATAGGAAAAAAAAATAATGAAACTAGTAAATGGTTTGAATATAAAATAATGCTAAATTTGCCTTCAAATTTTTTCTAATAAATTCCTAGCCTAGATTGACTCCTTTGATTACAAGCATATCTTTTATGACCATGTGTATTGCTCTTTTCTAAGCAAAAATTCCAATTACTCTTAAACTATGCATGCCATTCCATTGGCAAAACACCATAAAGAAGGTAATGCAATGTTGCATGTATGGCACTAATATGGCATCCTTCAAATGTCCACTAAATTTTTTTTCTTGATTTAATTAGTATTTCAAGATTCACCTTAGTATTTCAACTATTCTTGTTCTTATTTAAGAATGTTTTGATCCCATGAATACTAATTCATCTCCAACTAATGACAAATTGGTCCACGTGTATGTCTCAAAGCTTAATCTATATAAACCATGTTTCTACTAGTAATTAATCAATGTCCATGATTCTTGTAAGGATAAAGAGGAAGACAAAGAAGTTATGGTGGAAGCTCAATTCAAAAATGAGAAAAATGTTGGAGGAAGTATGAAAAGAAATTTGAAGGCATATGCAGAAAGAGCAAGAGGAAGGACAAGTAAGGTTGCATCATGTAACCTTCTGTTGTTGGATCTTTGAATCTTTAATTTTTTTTATAAATTATCTTTTTTTTAAATCAACTATCCTATCATTCATCTTTTTGTATTCTTTTGAAAAGATTATTTGAATGTTGGATTTGTACGCGAAGTAAATTTTATACATTCTTATTGGCGGCTTAACCTTTTAAGTTCCAAGGTCTTGTTTTCATCAAAAAACTAGTCAAAATTGCCATTTCTATTTCAAAAAGCAAGAAAGATTTAATATTTTTTTCATACTGAACTACAAGATCTTGCTCTAGACTATTTAAATATGTAAAGAAGAAATTTCAAATACTTTGATTACATAGATTGAAAGACATTTGTATTTACAATGGAAAAAAAAAACTTTTTATTACCAAACTCAATTTCTTTTTTAATTTGAATCTTTTTAACTTAAGTTTTTTACACTACTAAATTTGAATTTCTAGTATTTTGTATTGAAAATTTGAGTTGAAAGTCTACAACAAAAAAATTAAAGTTTTTTTATTTCACTCATTAAAAGATTATTAAGTAGAATTAGGTTTAAAATCAATAAATCAAACTAAATTATTAATAGTTCTAAAATTGAATTGAAAGACAATGATACTAAATTTCCAATAGTGAGATTGTTCTAGCAAGCAAATTTCACCAGCTCTAACAATTTTTCAAAAATATATTGCATAAGCTATTTTTTTAGAAGATTATCTAATTCCGTAAATAAGATTGTCCGTAATTTTTTCAATTTATAGTAGTCTATATAGAATGAATAAAAGCTTCACATGCAAACAAAAATATGATCTTTGAAAAAAAAATAACAAATTAAGAAAACTCAATTTTTTGTGATTTTTGGATGCTACCCTATGAGCCCCCATTTCATTATTTGGGACTCATTGTTTCTTTTTTTGTTTTTAATTATTTTGAGTATAGTTTTAGATACAAAACGACATGGATAGTGTGTTATACCAAAACAAGTGTTGTACATTCCAATATAGCCTTTGTGCATATTAAGCCTAGTTTTACTAAAAACATCAAATTCTGCATGTAAATAGGGTAGAAACCCACCTATTGTAAATAATAAGAGTGTTAGTAAAATTGCCCAATTATCTAAAGCTATTGTGCAATGAGACGCAAAAAGGCTAATTTGGTCCGAGGGAATCATGTAAGAACCCTAAGATAAATTTCCAAAGATAGATTTCAGTTTTCCCATCCCATCGATGAAATAGTGGAAACTCCAAATGTTAGCCTGCAGGTGAAGAAAATTCAATTGGAGCGTTGAGGGTCATCTACGACCTAAGTACGGTAATTTAGAGTGAGAATCCTGCCAGGAGTTCGACGATGCAATCGCTTTACCAAAATTCCCCTTTTTTGTAGAAGATTCCCCGTTCACCGAAAGTTAAAAGAGATAGCGGAATTTGTATTTTTTTTTCACATGTGCAAGGTAAGAAAATAAACTTGCACATCCCTTGAGTAATTCCATGAGAGGTTCCCCAAAAAGTCTTGGTTTTTTCTGATCATCTAAAGATCTTTTTCCGAGCAGTCAACTGCAAAAATCCAGTATGGTAAATTCATGAAAATTGCCTTGGATGCGGTAAAAATATCACAAAAAATAAGTATAATTTTTTTGTGTTCATAAAGCACCCCAACAAGTTTGGTGACTTTTCGATAGCGGAAGATGCCGAAATTAGCAACATCCTCCAAAATCGGCAAACTAAAAGATCAATTGTCAAGTTGATCGGCGTATCAAGAATACACGACCTCGCAATAAGACAAATTTAGGGAATTTTCTAAATCCCTTGGACCTACTTAAGAGCCTAGGCTAATTACTCTTGGCAGAAAAGGTAAACTCCAAAACTTGGGTTTTTACCCCATTTTGAGTTTCTAGTCGCCGCTAGGATTCTTTGAGTTTTTGAGGTAGGAAGAGGGGGTGAGGGATCTTCAAGACTAAAAATGGCCTTCCAAAGCCAATGGCACAATCTGTTTGTGATTTGGAGTGATTTGGCACAATCTCCAAAAGTTAGAGTGTAGGACTAACGTAAAAAGTCAAAATTGATAAATTAGGATGAAAATCCTAAATGATAAGATTACCATGAGAAAATTAGAGGAGGTGAGTGCCTTTGGGAGAGTATAAAAGGGCACCCATTCTCCTCTCTTCTCACCCTTTATAGCCATTTTTTGGCCATGCATCCAAGTTGGTCCATTTAATTGGATTTTTGGCTAAGTTCAAGCCAAGTTGTTGCAACGTGTGCATTTTGGAGCATTTTAAGCTTCCAATATTGTGTTTTTTTGTTGAACTTTGAAGGACATTGGGGTCCCTTTCAAAGTTTGCTAACCTTTGTTGTGTTTTTGGAAGAGTTTTGTTAGTTTTGTTGAGTTTTGAAGGTTCATTTGTAAGTTCTATACTAATTTGTACTAATCCTAGAGCCCTCCCCTTGTGATTGGCGATGCCGCTTAGGGGAGTCTCTATTGTTTAAACTTCTTGTATTTATCTTGAAGTACTAACTTGTTTTTGTGCATTCTTATCATTGTACTAACACTTATAGTTTATACTAACACTTGTTCTTTTTGTGTTCAAGTATTTTCTTGATCCATTTAGGACGGCGAAGCTCCAACTTTGTGAGGGATAATTTTAGAGGTTATTTTTTCCATGTACAAACTCACGGTGGAGCTTTGAACCCGTGAGGTCTCAAGTTTTTTATAGTTTAGAAAACACGGCGAAGCTTTGAATCCGTGAAATTTAAGTTAGTTCCAAAATTTGTGAAATTCCCATCCATAGCGGAACTTTGCTCCTACTATCAAAGTTTGATAACATCTGAGTGTCAAAAAAACAAAAAACAAAAACAAAAACAAAACACCCTTTATAGTTTTTTTTTATAGTTGTTATTTTGGTTAATTGTTTGTTTGTTTGTTTTAAATTTTTATTTTATTTTATTATTATTATTATTATTTTTTTAAAACCCGAGGTGATTAAATCCCCGGGGGGGAAAGAACCCCAAGGGCGGCCAAACCCCCTGGGTGCCCGGCCAAGGGCTCTCCCCGCCTGCCTCCACCTCCTGCCAAGGGCTTGATCATCCTGGGAGCTTGGCCAGAGGTCGGAGGCCTCAACTTTGAAAAGGAAAAATTTCACGACAAGTGCTCGTTTCTTTAAGAAGTTTAGTTTCCTATAAAAGTTATAGAATAAATCTAGTAGAGACTATAAGAAAGCAAGGAGGGGAAGGAGAGAAGTTCTACATGTCAACATTCCAAACGCTCAAATGCCTTGCGTAGTTGCGTATCAATTAGAACCAACTTAGAGGATGAGAATAATGAGGTTTGATAGAAAGAAGAAGAAGTAAGAAGAAGAAGAAGAAGAAGTAGGAAGATATACAAAAAACTCTTAAGAAAAGAAACCAAAGATCATTGGATGAAGTATTAGTGGCAAAATAGTCAACCAAGATTACAGAATAGGCGTTAGAAACTCTCAAGCATTCAAAGTCAATGGTTAGAAAATTCAAAATAGGATAAAATAGTCTTCATAGAGGTGGAAAGGGAAGATTAGAAAGATAAAGAATTAGTTGACTCAGATTAGAAAGATAAAGAATTAGTTGACATCAACATATGGGGAGGTGGAAACGTCACGGAGATTGCTTTGGTAAGTCTGTCACGCACCTCCAATCACCAGACCTAATCCTCCTTGTTCTATTGCTCCTTATGTTGACTGCTAGCTGATACGTATCTTACACCATTGCTCTGCGAGTGCTGTACAGAGGAACGGCCGTTCCGTTCTAGAATTCGTTCGTGACAAAGTCGGCGTATGGAAGGCACATGACCGCGTGAAGGGGATGAATGTAACAACTCCTTTCCAAGTGATTCCTGCAGACACTATCCCAGTTCATAAACCCAACACTGCTGGAGGATCGACGTCGAAATCGCCACTGCATCCATCCGCTACCTCACAGCATCAGGCGGACCCGTCGCCCCCTTCCCCACCTGAAGTCATTCATGGGACTCATCACACTGCAAGTTTAGCAGGAGCCGGCCAGGGTGGTCATGCAACCACTACTTTCCCAAGGATTGTGTGTAGTGATTCGGGAAGCAATGATTCAGAGCACGAAGGGCTCATCCGCCGGCACCGCGATGACGAATCCGCAGGACCTACTCCGATTCGTCCTACCTCACCTGACCCAAGGCCGTCCGCAGGCCGACCAGAAAGTAGCCAAGCAGCCATGGTGGTGGACTTGCACGCTACGTCGGAGTCCGAGGAGATCATTAGATCTGGATTCGGTCCCCAGGATCATACCACGACTGGCCCATAGGCTCAGCCGTCATTGAATCCATGTTCCGCTGCTGTGCCTTTGATTGGGTCTGAGGTATCTGTCGGCGGGTAGCCGACACCTGAGGATCCTGCACAGGGTGAGCTGCGAAGAGGAAGGAGCAAACGACCCCCACTGGACGGGAATACGCAGGCTGTGGATTCTCGTGGATCCGGTTGTTCCAAGAAGAAACGTAGTCGGCATAACGAGGATGTCGAAGGAGTGGCAAATGGGGACTTGCCTGACGCAGACTTCCCGAACGAAATGCTGTCTCCCGTTCGAGGAGGACCGTCTACAAGAACTCGCTCAGGAGGTTTGTAGGCGATAGACATCTTTAGGGATATTTGCGTAATCTCAACAGTAATAATAAGACCGATAGTTCTGCATGGCTCCGGCATGTTCTTCAGGACTTGTCATTGTCAGCCTCTAGCTCTGCAGAGTAGGGTACTTGTAGAATGTGTCGGCTGCCAGCCGATACATGTTACTCCTACTCGATTCTTGTCCTTGTATTGCATCTCATGTGTTATGTACTTCATTTCTCATTGCAGATTCTGGTTCTTGATCACCAGGGCATCAGGACATGATGAGGTCTGAGCGCGTTGGGGAATTGAACGAACAGACTGTCGAAGCTGTACCCAACACTTCGATTGCGCTAGCTCCTCAAGTAGCGCCTCAAAAATTGTTTATGTTCCTCGATGTCCCGGGAACATTAATGTTTTACGAGCCAGGAATTATCAAGTGGAAGAGTGTCACTCAGAGGTCTACTATCAGAGACCGACCTGGGCTTCAGGAATTTCTACAGTTCTGTCTTAGTCAGGATATCACGATGGTCTTCTGGTCGGATCAACCGCTCGACAAACTACAACTTTGCCTAGGCAATATTAGGTGGAAGATGCCGGAGGTGGAAGCGGGCGCTCTGGTCTTCGGGCAAGAGTGTTGTGATCTCAGCGTTTACCGGTATCCGGAAAGTCCAAGAAGACCTATTTTTCTGAAACGTCTGGCACGAATTCTTTGTTTACCGGAGTTGATTAATTCTGGGGCAAGTATAGAGAATTCATTGATCATCGATCATGTGCCTTACAGAAACATACTGAATCTGCCATATAGTACAGTTCATCCTCCTCCTTGTACACAATACTCGGAATTGAAATTGAAGCCAGGGAATCTCACCTAGTTGCAGAAGACGATGATTCCTTTCCTGGAGGGGTTGCTGTCTTCTGGGCTCTCGGTACCGCAGTTCTGCGAATTGAACCACAAAATAGGTCAACCGCGCTGCATGCCAGGATCGACGCTGCACAATCTGTACAAAGAAGTGACTCCCAGCTGCCAGAAGGGCTTCAAGGTGCCCTACACGGAGGAGGAACTTCAAGCTATGGGAGTTACCAGTGAACCTTGCTCGTGAACCCTCTCGACGATAACACATTCACTGTCGGCTGCCAGCCGACATTGTATTTTCCGTAGTGTACAGACTCTGAATATATTCTAGGATTTTGTAAATTTTTGTACAGAACCAATTTATATGCAATCAGTTGTAATAAAGGCTTACATGCCAAGATTCCCGATAATATTAAGCGGATATTCGTTTCACTCTCGAAGAAATCAAATGCTTCCTTCGAGAGTTTTGTTGATAGGGCACTCATGACAATGTTGACAGGTGTTATGAGTGCTACCGTGAAGCCTTTGTGTAGTGCAGTTACTCGGCTTGCACACGATCATCTATAGCACATTAATATTGTCGTTTTGCTTTACCGTCGAACTCATTCAGGATGCATTTCATTGTTTCTTGATCGAAATCATGCTCTGTCGTTAATGACCGGACTTACCACTTTATTATCTAGCAAATGTGTTGCCTGACTTCCTTGAGATTGTTTATGAATTGTACTGACTGTAGTGCTCGATGTTGCTGGGCACTTCAATGTATTGGCAACCAGCCGATACAATTATTCCCAATCCTCTCTTTTCGCATTAGGGTGTCGGCTGCCAACCGATACCGCCGATTGCAATGTCCTGTACTTGAAGTCGTGTGTCTTATATTTTTGCGTCATCGCTTGCATGCATGATTCAGGAATCAACCAACGGGAAACCGCATTTGTTCAAGAAATGTGTGGTGCTTTGTGTCACCGGACTGCTTTGCTTCGTCGACTCGAAAATCAAGGTGGATAAATGGGACCCTTTCCAAAATATTGTTAAATGTCCAGGACTCGTTAGTCTGTTCTCCATATTGTTCGATAAGTTCCATGTCGGGATCTGGTCGAAAATGCCAATGGATGAACTTAGACCATTGCTGGCACACCTACTTCCGAGTCACGTCACGGACAAACTGGCRTTTGTATATGGGAGGGAGTACTGTGAAGATAGTCAAAACTTCCCCTGGTGTTATAAGTCGCTAGAGACACTCTTTAAGAAAAGACCATCAAAAGATACTTGTTGCGTTGACCAAGTCCTCATGGTAGATGTCAGCCCGGTTTCATTGCGAAGGACTCCTGATCCGGCGTGCTACCTACCTAACCCGTTTATGGGTGAAATGGAGTTGCCCAACAACAGTAGAGTTATTCCAAACATTTCAACAGACATTATTCCCTTCATATATCCCATGTATGAGCATGAGTTGGTTTCGGAATACGTGAAAGTCTCAAAAAGGCCGGGTCAATTGCACTACGAAGTGGCACAAGCAATTAAATACGGGCAGCCTAATTGGATGGGCTTATTCTGGTAGGAAGTTCATGCCGCTATCGGTTGCCAGCCGACACCCTTTCCGGGTTGGGATACGGATGGGGAGCTCAGGCCACTGCTGCAAGGAACCAAGACAGAATGTGACGCTTCTGGCGATACGGCAAGTCGGGGAGAACTCCTACATGATATTATTTCTGCGGGTCGGGGTGAATCCAAAAATGACAGCTAGGATGCTGTTAAAGCGATGTCTCATAATCGTCATGGTCTACAGGATATTGGCTGCCGGCTGATACTCTTCGACTATCTACCTGTAACGCATGTAATGTGTTACGGGCGTATGTATAGTATCATCAATATGTAGCAAAAGTGGGCCGCTTTGGGTCGCTTTTATAGTGTAGGCAGTAGGCAACTTTGCATGTATTGATTTTGTCATTTTCTGAATGCTCCAGAATATCGGTCGGAGGCCGACTTTGTTATTTGCATTTAGCAATTCACTGATTCACAGTTCCCGATATATAGCTAGTTCTCAACTATGTATTGACATTTTTTAATATATTCTACTATATCATTTTTTATCATTGCTTTTTGCACTTCGAAATTTCGATCATTGTTTTATCGGCCGGCAGCTGACTTATTTCTGGACTATGATATTGTCCATATTTAATTAAATATCCGTTACTTTGGCTTAGCCAAAAGTTGTAAAAAAAAAATACCAAAACTTATAATAAAAAATGGCGCAAGCGGAAGATTTTGAAGAGGCTCACAAGTACCACTATGATGAGCCATAGCCCGAGGTATAATCCTAAACTTCTTCTTTTGTTTTATTTTTATGTTTAATTAGCAAGTTAAGGAAAGCCGAAACCAGAGGTATGTGAAAATAATAAAACTTATAGTCAGGATAAATTTGAATTTAGAATCTTATAGTATAAGTTTAGGGGTTTCCAAAAATATAAATTCATAAAAAATCCAACTTAAAACAAGAAAGATATTAATAAATGAAGTTTTGAACTTAAAATGGATGAAACTTAGGAAATTTCATCCATAGGAACCAATAAAGCAAAAACCAAGAATTTAAGTAGAATTTAAAATTTAAAATTTATGGGTAAAAAAGAAAGTGAATTCTAAATTATAGATTAAGGTAAAACTACGGATGAAGTTTGAAGGGCCGATTAGCGGTCAAACTTCATCCATCAATAACTTTGTGTAAGAGATCCGATTTCTAAGTGTAATATCAATTTAAAAATCTAAAAATAATACCTCCAGGAAGAAAATAAATAATTACTAAATATAATAAATTAACCATGGTTGTCCCAACACTTGTTTATTTGTATGTAAAAGTATCATGTAGTGTACTTATTAAATAGATCTAAGTTCTATACAAAGATCCACTGCTTGGAAGGCGTAGTGGACAAATGCTTTTACACCCCATTCCAACAAATATCCACATTAAGCAAGAACCTGGTTGTATTTGGTTTATTGTCAGGGGTGGGTAGATAAACACTCACATACCCCTCAAACTATATTTTCAACTTAGAGTGGCATAACTTTTGCTCCTAGGCAATGGTTGAAATAAAAAAATTTATTTCTAAAAAGTTAATGTGATTTTCTATCTCCAAGAAAATCATGACAATAATTGAGGTCATACCATCTTATTCTAAATCATTTTCAATAGTTCCTTGTAGGGACTTTCAAACTTTAGGGGTCAATGCATAAGATTGAGGTTCTATATACAATGTAAAAAATTCAAGATTTCAGCTCACAACTAGTAACTGAAATATTTGTGGATTGAATCTATTTATTTCAATTAGCAACATGTCGGTCTATCAATTCACTGTAAGGAACTTGTATTGTAGGTGACGAGCCCCAATTATTTCAAATGAATTTTAGGTGATGGTCAAGTGATGTCCAATGCAACAAATCCATATTCTTATGTCAACATTGATGTTATGTTGTATGTTTTTGTTGACATAAAAACATGGAGTTTTTACATTGGACATCACTTGAACATCACTTTGCTACCCCCCCCAAAAAAAACATGTGAGTTTGGGAGTTGGGACTTCATCAATCTAATTCAAGCCATACATGCTTGTGATTATTGTCTTCTTAAGAGCCTCCTCGGACTCGAAGAGGCTATTACGACCCCAACATGTATACATTACAATGCAAACAATTTACATCACTCCTGGAATCCAAATCAAATGAATGCACCTTATCTATCTTTAAATTACATGCTTCATGATGCCACTAACTTCATTTACTATAAAAATTCAAGGTTCAATCTTTTTTTTTCATCCACCAACTTTCATCTACATTCATTCATCATCATCTTCATCCATCCAAAAGCAATGGATGAAATAAGTGACTTGCATCCTATTTTTTTATTTTTTTTAAACTTCATTTCTGAGTTTAGAATTAATGCTAATTATAAAACCTAGAAAATATAAATAATAAAAAATTTACCGCTCAAATGCCACTGCTCATTACTTAACGCTCGTTGCTCCCTGCTCACACTTTAGCAATCCTGCTTTTGATACCTTCCATTTGACATTCTAGATTTGTTTTTGAAAAATATTGAAAAAGTTGTTCAGAAATATTACAAATGAATTGCTATAAAAATGTTTTTTGGAACCATTGTTGGCATCTCATATAGTAGGGATATGAAGCTATAACAGTGAATTAAAATAGTTTTTCCAAAGTGGAGATTGTATGTGTGGTGAATGATGACCAAGTTGAATTCGGATTCAACTTGCTTTCAGCTTTGACGCGATAGAGATGCAATGGTTTAATTCTAATATTTGTAGATATTGAAAACCTTACAATGCAAAAGTATGAGCATTCACAAAGTRGATGCGTCTTCTTCAACCTTGAGTATTATCTTTGAAATRATCATTTTTGGTATTTAATTTAAATTAGGTAAATGAAGCTTTACAAGTTTTGTTTTTACTCCAATTTAAAATCTTTAAAATATACAGAACTTGAAAGAATTATTGCAATTGCAAACTCCATATGTTTAAATCCAAATTACACAATATTGAAAAAATTGAATTTCATTTTTTTTTTTTAATATTTTTCAAATTTAATTTACAAAATCAAGTTTCTCATGTCAACCTTTATTTATGTTAAAATTTTAAATTACTCTAATGTATATTGTAGTTGACGTACTTTTATTTTCATTTTTTACTCTAAAACATCACAATCATTTGATTTTTTCATCTAAAATTCTAAAAAAATCAACACCAGAAAATATAATTCATTCATGAGTAGAAAACATCAAATTTTTATATATCAATTTGATTTATCCTTTTATAAAATTGATATATAATTCATTACACCAATTTTTGTTGCTATCTATAACTTTTCTAAAAAATTCAGACTAATTGGATTAGTTTTGCTACACTCACTAATTGATTTTCACTTTTTTCTACAAATATTATAGCAATGATAATTTTTTACAAAAAGAATTGAATTTTTTTAGAKTGATAGACAATCTTTGAAATTACKTRTTAAAAATACAAAATTAATCTTTGAAGGYTATGTAGAAAGCTAAATGTTGCTTAAACAAGTTGTTTGTCCATTTAATAATARAAMTAGTCCTCTAGAGCACTTCCAATATGCTTGTTGACCYARCTCCCAACATCGACTTGCAAYGTGCAAGAAAGAAAGGTTTGYTCCCTATCCACCATGGCAATGCCAAGCCAACRAGGTAGGCCACATTTGCTTCCCTTCTATTGGCTAGGTGGTACAAATGGTGTCCATTGCAACCACTCATAGTATCATGTGCTACTGCACAACATTCTATCAAGGCTTGTTAAACAACCTAGTAYGAGACAGAGAGTTGAGGTGCCAACTAGGGTAGGGCTTATCCCCCCTCCACACCTCCCCTACCACCTTGCAACTTGCTTGAATAAGGAATTAGTTTGGCCATTGGAGTAGAGATGCTTTTAGAGATTAATCTTTAATACTTTRATCTTTTTTTGAATTTCACACATTTTTGTTTATATGTCTTTGTYCAAACATKTTATTTATTTMATCTTGATTATCTTGATTACAAAAAGAGGGYTATTTTAAAGATTTTAGTATTATTTGGGATAAAAGAGAAAAAATTTGGATTCCAAAATAGAAAATAGGCTTGAAGTCAAAAGGCATCTTTCCATCTAAAAAGGCACTAGATTTGTTTTAGGGAGCAAAATAAGAGCCTCATCATCTAGAAGGCCATTACACAAGGTTGGTTTGGTTAATGAAGTAGGTCCTATTATTGTAGGATTAAAGACCACCTATTCCCAACCAAAGAGCCGTACCCAACCTATAGGATGCAATTATTTCCAACCAAAGCTAGAATATATATACAACATGAATTTGGAATGTGATTTTTCTCTTTTTCAAGGTTGGGACTATTAACCTCTAAAGAACCATTTGTCCCTTCGAGGTCAAGGTAGATTTCGGACATGTACCTACGAGCTCAATTTTTTTCCTAATTTTTTGAAACTTTTTTTGAAGATAGAAAAACTCATTAACTTCATGAAAATATAATTTTTTTTTCTCAATCGATGCCCAGGAACAAAAGTTATGCCCAAAATAAGTCAACATGGGGGAAAAGGGGGGAAGGGCAGCAAAAAAAGCTTTCAAAAATTTGGATTTTTTTTTTGAATTTTTTTCTTATAGTTTATATTTTTGTCTACATGGAAAGCATTGTTTCATTACATTTGGATTTGTTATGAGAAAGTTACGGACAATCTTGTTTTTCGGGCAATTGGAGCATCTTTTTGAAAAAATAACTTGTAGGATTCATTTCTGAATGCAATTTTTACAATTTTAAGAAAAAAAATGTTCCACATGGTTTAGTTTTCTTGCTAGAACAATCTCACCATTGGAATTAGTGCTTTTTAATTACACCTTAGAGATATTAATAAATTAAATTTTCCTTCTATCTTGTACCTACTCATATTGAACAATTGTTTAAAGAATAAAAATTAAGTATTCTTTGAATTTTTTTTCCCTTCTAGATTCTCAATTCAATTCTCCACAAAAAAAATTTGAAGATCAAAACTCTACAGTGCAAAAAATTAAAGTTAACCCCTAAAGTTCCTTGACTGTGGTCTCACCAAAAATGCTTCAAAACTGCCATTTTTAATACAAGTAACAAATTTTTGAAAAATGTCATTTTTTGACACATATAACCTTAGGATCTTGTAGTACTCTAGTTTGAGAATATGTGAAAAAAAATTTCAGAAATTTTCACCATGTAGATTGTAAGATATTAGCATTTGAAGTGGCAAAAATCCTTTTTTTGACCCTGCAAAAAACCGGGTAGCTGCACTTCATAAGGTCAAATCATTATGAAAAAATGTTTAAAATGTTTGTGCTTCTTTGGATTCATTCTTCAGGGCAAGTTGGCTACATATATGAAAATTTTCAGATCATTTGGAGTTGTACAACATATAGGAAAAAGATAGTAAGTAGAAAAAAGTAGAGAATGATTCAAAATACAAAATTGTTAATAAATTAGTTACAAAATTAAAAAAACTCCAATCCAAATGGTTGAATTGTTGTGGTAAACAATTGACATCCAATAGCATTATTTATTTTTCAAAAATATTGAAATTTCAGTAAAATAAAGGACTTCAAAGTTTTTTTTGGTGTAGGGATCCCATAACTGCCCGCAAACTAAAAAGCCTCATAACTTTCATCTTGACTTTTGAAATGCAATGATTTAAAGCTTTTTGAGTACATATAAAACTGAAGAACAAATTTCAAATTTTTATTTCTGAAAAAAGTGATTTTTTCAAATTTTCCCGGACTGCCCGAGTTGAGAAACAAACAACATATTATGCAATAGCTTTTGACTCATATTTCCAAATGTCATGAAATTTGAGCATATGAAAGATATTCTTTGTCCCCATATTTTATTAAAATTTCAACCCAAAATATGCAAATCTCCAGTCACACGTACTTGCCCAAAATTTCTATGTTGCCAGAAAACGCATGTTGGTCCTTTAGGGGTTAAGAAGGTTCCAAGTCAAATAATCTAGTCCCGCAATGTGTTGCAAAACATATTTTTTTCACTTTAAACACATATATCTTGCAATATTTGCAGTAAAAAATTTTGAAAGTTTTTCCACACATCCTCACACTAGTTAGGTGTAAGATCCTATGGTTAGATTTGCAAAAAAAACAATTTCCAAGTTTTTTTACTCTTTGCTATAGAAATGGCAACTTTGAGTGTTTTTCCACAGAAAAAAGGTCTTGGTCCTTTAGAGGTTAAGGTCATGACCCAAGCATTTTCCAAAGTGCATTGGAAGTAGTGAGCAAGAAAGTAGTCTCTAGACATATCGGAATTGGAAGAGTCTAAGCATTGGCTATTAGTTCAAACAAACTTTCGGCTCCTCCAAAATCATAGTAARTTCAATTTTGCAAATATTTACAAAAAGTTTGCAATTCCTATATTTTCTATTTATCTACATGGCAAAAATTTGTATTGCCTCATATTGCTCATGATTTGTCTCAAAATTGCTTAAGTAATTGACTATGGACCGTATGACCTAACCTCTAAATACAAGATATTGGTGCAAGATATATATTCAATTGCACTCACATTGTTAAAAAGCTCATAAAAGTAAAAGAGTTACTTTCAATTCAAAGYATGAACAAATAAAGAAATGATCAAAGTGGTTATAGTAACAAGGCAAAATGGATTTTAATGGCAAGAAACTCATGCATAACTATAATAGTATTGTGCTTATATATTTTCATTGAAATTATTGCCAATAGAYTTAAGTGTTCATCTATGAGAGGTTTTCACACATTCCATGAATACACTCATCAAATTTAAAGTAGAATCATTGAATTGACCTTACAAGTAGGCTATTTACTAATAACATCTATTCAACTTCACGCTCAACAATCAAACTCAATTATGTGTAATATTCACGTAAGTATGAAATTATATGTTTCATTGAAAAAAATCAAAGATGRTGAAGCCGAAATAAGGGATAGTTTCACTTGTTCATAAATAAGTGGATTTTACATATCAATTGAATGCACTCAAAAAATTCATTATGGAATCCATATAATTGATTACATGTGTAGGCTACCAATAACAACCATTACAAAAATAAGATCAAATATGAAGCACAAACAATGTATCACCCACTATCGTTAATATTTTTGAAACTCTATTTAGAACATTAGATTTTGTAACCAAACCTTTAGTCAATCATTTCTATGTCTACAAAAGAGACTTTAAGAATGAAATACACTTTAATCTTTTGGATAACTCTCATTTGACACCAACTCCAACATAACTAAAGTTTTTCTAGAAATAAAGAAACGACAAGGAGACATTACTAGTGACTATGAGTGGTGAGGACCATTTTTGACTTTGACACACAATTGAGCTGCCTGCAACACTTCGTCCAGCCATATAGGGTCAATCGCCATTGCATGGCCAGTTTTTTCATCAAATACCCTAAAGGAAAATTTCACAACCACAGAAACCATTGTTTTACAAGCTTCATATCACCAAAAAATACCCCAAAACAAAGATATCATATTCATGGCGCCTTTTGCATCACATGAAAGCTCTCGTCCTAAATCCAAAAAATGACATTTTGAAATATCCTTCACACCTCCTAGACTTTTATCCACTGTAGCACACTTGTCACACATTCATACTATGCCACAGTTAAAATTTTGGAATCCCAAGTGAGATAAGATAAAAGAGATTTGAGGGTTCAAAAGCTAGAATCAGCAAAGAAGGAAAAACTCATAAAGTAGAAACACCCATTAGAGCACATGTTTCCATTCTTGTACCCTAGACTCACCTAATTGTGTCCCTAGACTTTGGTTAATGTATCCTCCAAATGCTTAAATTTGATTGGTTGATACATTTGAAGGACACATACTTAACTTTGATTGGCTAACTACTGAGTTTTGCAAATTTCAAATTTAGGTACACCTATGGGACAAATTCAGTGGTCTAGACAGCATGCGCTTTGAAAAATCATAAAAATTACATACAACATCCAAAAATCTAATTTTTTTTTAATATTCATGATTTTCACTCACTAATACTACAAAATACTAATTCTAGGAAAAGGTGCCATCAACTATGCTGAATTGCATATATTGACGGTTTTGGGTGCTTCCACCTTCCAAGTAGGTGTAGTTGCACGGCACAGCCACTACCTTCATAATTTCAAAATAATTTCCCAAAAATCTCAAAACCCTCGTAAATATTCCCTTYTTCAGTACTTCCCACTTCTCTACAAAACCAAGAACCTCTACTGCAAGAACTCTGTTGCCAGCGACCTCGTAGAGACGAGCGGATGGATGATTATCGTCATATGAACGATTCTTGGACGACCCACGTGACCTCACACAGTGCATCTGCACCCCCAAATGGATGAATAATGGTCGTCCTCTTTAGCTCTGAGATGGGTGACTTTGTATTGAGCTTGTACAAGTGTCGTTGCCGAAGCAGCAGTCATGGTGTTGCATCTCATAAGCTTAGACCCGTCCTGTAGCTTTTGCTGCTCCATTTTGAATGATAGTTGCTATCAAAGGATTTTAGGGTTCAAGGGTTCGCAATTTCGGACGTTTCTGTTGTTGGAAGCTTGGTGCGACTTGATAGAGGCTCTTGCAACGGTTCCACGAGAAGCTTGCGAGGTCGTCATGTCCTGATCGGTAAGTGTTTGCTTTGAATTATTTTTTTATTTTTTGAAGCTTTTCTCCGTTGTGATCGAGAAGTGCAATCGCGATTGTTGTTACCYAAACTTTGCTCTTGTCGAAGTTCAAGGTATCGGTGGTAGAAATGAAGTGTAACCCCTGTCAGAATTGGTTCTATCCGATTATGAGAAAGTTGCTGACGATGACATTCATTTGGGGTTTTCAACAATTGGAAAGTCTTTTGTTACGAAAGTCGCACTTTCATTTCTTTTGCCTAACTAACTGTAACTTTCGTAATTGGCAATCGTGAGTGCCTCCGGTTAGGTTTTTCCAGTTTCTCAAAGCTTCTTCAGTTGTAGGTGTTGGTTACATTTCGGTTTTTATGAGCTTTAAAGGAATAAAAGTCATGTAAGCATAAGACCTTCTATATTGACGATATTTTCTGAGGATATAAACTGAGGTATTGTAAAGGCGGTGTTCATTGACCTCTGGCCGAATGGAACGAGGACAGACGTTAACTACATCCAGGGTCCTTCATTATCTACTCACGTTACATGCGTTTTTGCTATAACCTCAGTTTATATCCTCAACGTAAGCCCTTATTTTTCATTTTCAGGTTTATATCCTGAGATTGTGTTCTAAAACATCTATTTGCTCTTGCAATTCTTGGCATCCTAGTTTCATATTTGCAACATCCTCGGTTTGTATCCTCAATTTGAATCTTCATTTTACATCCTCGATTAGTATCTTCAGTTTTCATCCTTGATTTATATCCTCGGTTTTTGTGTTCTCATGCTCCAAGTTGCGTTTTTGCAATATCCGCAACTCATATCCGCAGCTCATATTCTCGGATAGTCTCCTGACGGCAGGAGAGTAAAGAAATTATACGACAAGACGAGTACTAACTGAAAAGCATCCAATTGGGATCTACTTTGTTTGACATGGTTGTGGGAGTTTTTGAGGACAGGAGGCATGCAGATGGAAAGTGGTTGTTTGATTTGAGAATCAGCGTTTTCTGTGAAATAAAAGCCGTTCTTTTGGGGTTAGCTTGTTTAGATTCTTGTGGATGACATTGAACTTCTTTCATATCTTCACGCGAAGTTTGTCTTCATCACTGCAGACTGTTCGCATGTATTCATGTGAACTTGTTTGCTGAAAGTCATGCACGGGCTTTCAAATTTTTGGTGCAGGTTATCAAGGACAGGAAGTGGAGAGAGGTGACAAGCATTTTCAATTTCCCCGACTCCATTACTAGTGGCTCATATATGGTACGCAAATACTACGTGGGGATTCTTTATTACTTCGAACAAGCACATTTTTTCGGGAAGCAGGGCCCGTTGGTTCCGCCTCAAAGTAAGAACAACATATTCCTTTTAGCATTCTACATGCTGAAGTCTGATTCTGTTTCATGATTGTATCTATTGCGTCATTCAATTCGCTTATTTTTCTTTTTCTGGCTGTAGCAGTCTGGATGCCTGGACCATTAAAGAAGACCGTCTATTCATCAGCCAAGACMTATGCGCTTTCAGATGGAGACCAAGCTTTGCAGTCAATCAGGAAAAGAACGATTTTGCCAATGCAACTAATGCCAGGTCTCTTAATTCGTTTTGGTTGATTTTATTTTTTCCGGACGGTTACGTTAATTCAGGAGATTGCAATTATCTAGGATTGCTGTACTGTAGTGACACCTTGGGAGGGTAGTTGTACCGTATATGTAGGTTTTGAGATCCAATTAAAACCACAGGATGCGTTCAGTTTTCTTCTAAAGTCACTTTTTGGTTTCCTCTWSTTAGTGGCTATAAGAGCTTCTTGGATTTAATGAATCATTACACTTTTTATTGCATCAAAATTCTTTAAGTTATCTTTAAAACTCGACCTTATRAAAYGGAGACTYGTTAATTTATCTTGGAAATTATTATGCCATTAAGAAATTCTTGCGTCGACTGAATTGACTAGTCGATYATCAACCAGGAACTGCAGTYATTGCTCAAYATAAGCACATGGCCATTTGKAGAAAYTTGATTTATTCCTGATCATGATGTGCTGCCTTTGGTCTGCTTTCCAGCTGTTATAGACCCAGCTTCGTCTATCGGCTTGGTGGCTCAGGGAGCAATCAAAGGCAAGTTCGACCAAGGCTACCTTGTGACCGTGACTGTTGGTACAGAAAAGCTGCAAGGGGTTCTATATCATGTGCCACCTGCACAGAAGCCCTCGCAACATGCTGCTGATCTGCCAAACCATGGAGAGACGACGGCTGGCGCAGAAGTGAAGATTTCACGTGCAGCAGAACCCAAGGCTGGTGCCTCATGGCGCAAACGTCCACGCAGAGAGGATTTTATGAAAAGGGACCCAAATGCACCGCGACCCAATCGAACGGGCTACAACTTCTTCTTTGCTGAGCAATGTTCGAAGTACAAAGCCATGCATCCTAATGTGTCTGGTCTTGAGCTCAGCAGGATCCTTGGACACGCTTGGAATACTCTCACAGAGCACGAGAAATTGGTGAGTGCTGGGCGTTCCTAGTGAATGGGAGGACAATGTTTCCTGTAYAACGAAACTGGTTGAATCATAACACCTTTTATTGCATTCATATTCAATTAATGTCATTAAAAACTGACCTTATAATACGGATAATATTCTCAATTTAGACAACGAGATTCGAGGGCGTAAATGTAAGTTGCGGTAGATGTGCCATTATCAGTTCAAGAGTAACTGTTTACCACTCTCAACAGGGTTTTCAATAACATCAGACTCTTCTAAAAGCTTTTAGGGAACGTCATAATGAGAAGCTTCTCCACGATTCATAATTTTTTCTCTCCGTCTTCATCGTGATCTTATGGACACCTCCATATGATCTTTATATGAAGAGATCTCTTTATGAATCATGGAAAAGAGTCTTATGATGCAATCCAAAAGTTACTGGAATGGTCTAATTGAGAACCTATTATAAAGGCTGGTCTTGAACTGCTGATTGTACAAGTACTAAATCTCTTACGCCCTTTGAACTTTGTGGAGGATTGCTAAATCACACTATGAATGTTAGTATGGGAGTCTAATTTCTGGTGTATGATAATGTTGCAGCCATATCAAGAGCAAGGTATGAAGGACAAAGGGAGATACATGAAAGAGTTGCAGGAGTATCGCGAAAGGTTGCAATCTGAAGAGGAAGAAGCAACTGCTTCTGCTGAGCCTGTCACAGCGAGTGTGCAGGGACAAGAGCCTGAAGAGGAGGAAGCTGTCGTTGACGCTGATGATGACATAGCCCGAAATTCTGCTGGCAATACCACCYCTGATTCTGTTGAAGGCATCCAGATCCAGACCAGCGAGAATACCAAAGTGCTACCTACATCTGTATCTGGTTCAATTAAAGCATGCACGTCAGTGGAAGAACGAGGCTCTGGATCCGGAACAAGTAGCAGCAAAATAGGTGACGCAATCCATTCATAAACTGTCATCCCACTTCAAATTGCGAGGATAAATATCATCTGATCTTGCTGATAGCTCATGATTGATCAAGCTCTTCTTAAWAGKGGTATTGTGTTATGATCCTCTTGGAGTAACGATTATGTGTTCGTCGTGTCATTTTTGGGTGGTCAAGTAAAACAGTATGTGGTCAGTCATACAGTATATAGTGAGTTCAGGTAAGCCTTAGGTGTCTCACTACAGTAGCAAACAGGTGTAAATCGAACCATTGGAATAAGGTAGATTATTCTATTTTCGACATTTTTGAAAAGTAAGACCAATGTGTAGGAGTGATTTTTCGGAGTTGTATAGAGGTGTGGAGAAAACTCTGGGTACAAGTGCCAAATCTTTTGAGATCAAATTTTTTTATCAATGTGTATGATCTTGCTATGTAATTTCAAAGTGGGGGTTGTAGACCACTGTGTGTGACAGAAGATCACCCCATCCCAACTTATGCCTTCACCACGTCCTAAGAACGTCCATCCAGGAGTGTGAGTTGGTCCCGGGAATCAAATATTTGAAGTTGCATTGCTTAACCCCTGACCGCCCGAGGGAACCAAAAGTGTCCTCAGGGAATTGGTCACAGGCCCACCACGCGACGCACAGGAAAACAATCGGGGTTCTGCTTTGATTTAGGGTTGCGTTCCAGATACGAGCACGCCATTCTCAGTCGCGACGCACAGAAAACCAATCGGGGTTCTGCTTTAACCACTTAACATACTTGCACATTAGTGATTTTAGAAAAATATGTACTCTAATAACACCATATCCAACCCTTAGATAGAACAACAATTTGAACTAAGGTCAATGCCATTTTGGCTTGGTCAACCACTTAACATACTTGCACATTAGTGATTTTAGAAAAATATGTACTCTAATAACACCATATCCAACCCTTAGATAGAACAACAACTTGATATAGTATCTAGACAAATTAGAAGAACTTTCATCCAAGTAGTTAGGAGGATGAAACTACGGTTTCAATCTATTCATCATCTAGTTTTTGGACGTCGGCTCTAAGGTTAAGCTTAGTGATCAGCAACATGGACTGCCAATTGTATAAAAACTTTGTAGGACATTAAATCCTCCATTCAAAGTGGGCCCAAAAGGATTCTCTGGAGGTAAAAGTAAAAAAAAGCCCCCTATTTTGAGCCATGTCTAGGGAATGGTTTAGGCCTCTCCTAGCTAATTTGGGGTCTCTGATTGCAAATATGAATTCGAAAATTGCAAAAAGAAATTTATGTGAAAAATAAAAAATTCCAGCGTTTTTACCCAGGGTAATTCCAGCCAGATGGGCCCACTTCGAATAGAGGATTTAACGTCCTGCCAAAACTTTGCAGGGGATGACCAGATTGCACGTGCGACATGCATTCAAGTGGTGGACGTCATTGCAAGATATTCTGCTTGTATGACCACCCCTGATTCTGTCAGCAAAGTGATCACAGGCAGAATGCAGCCTTGGCAGGTTGGCCAGCACGGTACCAAAGTGACGGTCACAAAGGATTCGTACACCAAGTTGATGAAATATATTTGAGAGTACATCAGTACATCATAAGAATAATGTGATGGATACATCATCTGAAAAATTGAAATACAAGAGAAAAAATCGCTAGAGTACAGTACTCAAAACGTAGACCAAAGAGGTCGAGATCTAGTTCAATTGAAGCATATGTGTCGCTAATTTCGGAAGGGAAATTCGCAGAAAAGGACCCAAAAGAATCTTGCCTAAATGTACTGTACATAATTTGAACATGAGATTGCAACCCTTCCCAACAAAAAGAAAAACCTAAACGATTCTTGCCTAGAAATAATATTGCACGAAGCAACCCATCCATTCTCATCGGAGTTGACATGTCCAAAAAAAGTCTCAAAGATCTGGGAGATTAACGACAATATATCGAATTGTATTGCCATATCCCTGCATCAATCTTCCGAAGCCAATGTGTACTTTCAAAAGAACCAAGAATTTATCACATCAATAAAGAACTAAGCTCATGGCTAACTCATCAGATCTCTGCCTACCAGAGCAGGTTAAAGATAACCTCACATCATGGTAACTAAGGGAGAAAGCAAGAGCTGCTGTGTGGAATGATTGGCCTTTTTCTACATGAGAAAATCCCTCATTATAATCGGGTTCCTATTCTACACTGCCATTTCGCATTTACGTCTCCAGCGAATTTTTTATAATGAAGGAGCCAAATCACATTACCTCATACAAAGGGGGGCTTGATTTGTTTTCAGCCTGAACCAATGTCTCTTGCAGCTAGAAGTCAAATGTCCCCCAAATTGAAAATAAAAAGCCCGAATCGTGCCAACATTGTTGTAGAGCTCATTCGCATTTCAGTTCACGCCGCTTGTAACGCACCATAACTTTTCCTTTGATTCCCACCACCATGGCATTCCAGTCCACCTCCGGAAAGGGACCTGCAAGCTCTAATTCAAAATGTTGAAGCAGATAGCTCCATACAGTTTTGATCTGCACGCCAATCAACCAGTCGTCAGAATTGGAAGGTGTTATTTTCCCACGTGTCACGTAAATATAAGCCAAGTTTTTGAGTGCTGCTCAGGAGACAATTTCCTCCCTGAAATGTGCACATTCTCACCATAGGACATCGACTACACTGGGTGTCTCCTAAACAGCATTCCACCTAAACCAATAACTGCAGATAGCAATCTGATGAACATGGAGACGTGAAAACTTTACCAACACTCAGCTCCATGTAAGCAGATGCTCCTCCAAGGCAGCCATGAAGACTTCTAGATATAGACCAATAACTGCAGACATCGAACTCATGAACATAGAAATGTAAAGCTTCACAAACAACATCCTCACCTGCATGTATGCAAAGGTCTCTCCAAGGCAGCCATGCCGACCTCCACCGAAGGAAATGAGGGAGAATTGGCCAGCTTTCACGTCCTCTTCCTGCCCAGGGGCAAACCTATCCGGATTGAATGTGTCTGGGTCCTTAAAAATATAAGGCAAACGATTGGCGAATGCCGGTGAGGTTCCCACGATGTGCCCCTTGGGAACCGTAAATGTTTCCCCTTCCCTACTCGTCACTTCAAAATCACGATGGTTTTGTCGGAGAAGCATGATCAGAGGGGGATGAAGACGCAAGGCTTCCTTCATTGCTCGATGGAGTGTGCTCATCTCAGAAACTACATCATAGTCCACATGGCTGCCATGACGCCGAATGATTTCTTTCTGCTCCTCAATGACTGCAGGCATGAACTGCTTATACCTAAAGAAACAAAGAGAATCTTGTAAGTTCTCAGAACTGCTTACGAAAGAAAGAGAATTTTGGAAGTTCTCAACATTGCTTACAAATCATGATGACTAAAAGCTGAAGCTCAAAGTTAGAGAAGACAGCAATATTACCGACGACCTCCTTTCCTGGCCCCTAAAGAACCACGGCTTCACAGATTATTTGCCCAATTCGATTGATCATATTGTGAAAAGGATAGAATTCAAATGGAGTCAAATTTGATATCGTTAGTATTAGCAATGCATGTGCTGGTGAGACAATAAATACAAACTAAACAGGAAGAATTGTATTCGCATGAACAAAGGCAGTCGCTTACTTCATCAGGTAGGCACCGGTCCAGGTAGAGGTGATGGAGCTCGTGTGCTGTCCAGCAAAGAGAGCAGCAATCAGCAACCCGGTGCATTCTTCTTCAGTAGTGCCCCGTCCCAGAGATCGGTATTTAGAGTCCATAAAAGACTGTAGCATGTCTGGTTCGGACTTGCCCGAGGCTTTCCGCTCCTTGATGACCTTGGCAAAAAGGTCAGCAAGTTCCTTTCGAGCCCTGAAACAGAAGCGTAAATTTTATTAGTTGCCTCTTTTGTGATTGCCTTTAAGTTACTGTTTTCTTTTTCTTTTTTGTGATATAGGGTGCGTATCTTTTTCTTTCTACGGTTTATACAGGGGTAACTTATTACTGGTGGTGACGCCCTGTATTTTTGAGTATTGGCTCTTGACGTCTGCAGGTTTTGCAGGGTCGCGGTGAACTGGCCCCTTCGCTACCTTACGCGCAGGTCAGCTTCGCCACCTCGCTGCCAGAATATTTTAATTTTGTCCGGTTGCCATGGTTGTGTGGTGTCAGTCGCTTGCAGCGACCTTCATTGGTCGTTTGTATAAAAAAAAATACAAACGCTCAAAGCTCACATGTTTAGAAAAAAAATTAATTAATTAATTTTAGAATTTGGACAATTTAGCAACTTGCTTTTCTTTTCTTGGATTTCGGCACTTTGCTCTTCTTACTTTTTCAACACTCCCAATTTTGGATTATTTTTTTCTATTCATGTCATTGTGTGAAAATGTTTTACTTCTTCTAAATTTTCTTAAGAATAATTTTTGGGTGATCAAAATTGGCAACAACAAAATTTGTGAGATTCTCAAAAAATAGTTCTACAATTTTTAAAATTTTGGACATGTTCCAAATTTTCTCAAGTTATTTTTGAAACTAACCTACATGTATAATAGTGCAGGCTCCTTTAAGTCATTGTAGAGGTGCATGTAAGAAGAAAGACCCCTTATTTTGTGCTTGATTGATTKATTTTTTACATCTCCCTAATGAGAATTCAAAATTGCAATTTTTATCATGCTTGAAAAATAAAATAAAATTTAGCTCTTTTCGTCAAGGACAAGGGAGGGGGGCTATTCACCCCGACCAAGGTGAACTGACCCCTCATTTCCCCTTTTTTTATCCCTGGGAAAAACACTTAAATTCTTTTAACTACCACCTATGACCAAATTTGCAAATTCTGAATTCATATTTGCAATCAGAGGCCCCAAATTAGCTAGAAGAGGTGAAGAAATACAAAACCAACACGGCACAAAATAGGGGGCAATTTTTACATTTACCTTGTGGCAAGGGCAATGAAGGGATCAGTTCACCCTGGCTATTCACCCCGGCCTTCTGCATGGACAAAACAAAAGTTAACACAGGAAAAAAGTTAGAGTCCGGTAGGCATCTTTGTCATTGTCATATGGATTTTTTTTTTTCCAAAGTGACAATATGAAATGTTATGGTGGTGCTCCAAATTTCAACACTCATTCACGTATTGGATAGAAAATATCACATTAGCACATATCCATAATTTTGTTCTTATACACAATCTGGTGATTTGAAGTTTACTAGCGATTTCATCCAAGACTTTACTATTTGTGTGTTCCAAGGGCGTGGTGCAAGGCCGATTATCATACTTTGGTGCAAATGACGGACAAATCGCCAGAAGAAATTGTTTCATATTAAATTAGGATGTGTGTTTTGTTTGCTTCTTATAGTGAGATCTCCGAAACCATGTGTCCTTGGTTGTATTCTTGATAGTGCTAGAAAGCTCTCTATGAGTAGAGGTGCACAAGCTTTATTTTGTGGCATTTGAACCTACAATTTGAAAGTTATTGAGTTTCATAATTTTTATGAATTTAAAAAAACAAGAAAATACTTTTACATTTATTTTAGTTGTTGAAATGGCACAAAATAAACTATTCTATGCCTTAAATGAGATTTTTTTTCAGTGTTTTGTTTTGTTTATTCAACCCCTAAAGAACCAACATGCGTTTTTTGGCCGCATGGCAATTTTCGGCAGGTACATGTGACTGGAGATTTCCATATTTTTGGTCCAAACTTTAACAAAAGGTGGAGACAAGGAATATCTTTTGTATACACTAAATTTCATGATATTTGGATATATGAGTCAAAAGTTATGGCCTAATATGTTACTTTTTTTTGTAAAGGGGCAGTTCGGGCAGATTAGAGAAAATCACTTTTATCAAAAACAAAAATTTGAAATTGGTTTTTTAGAGTTATATATGCGTAGAAAGCTTTGAATCATTCCATTTTGATCAATGAGTCAAAAGTTGTGAGGATTTTTTGTTTGCGGGATGTTATGGATTCACTACTCTAAAATAAACTTTAAAGTTCTTTATCTTTCAATATTTTTGGAAAAAAAAATAAGATCATAGGATGTAGATCGTTTAATTACAACATTGCAACCACTGGGGTTGGCATTTTCAATTCCATAATTAAATTATTAGCAATTTAGTATTTTGAATTATTCTCTAGTACTGTCTACTTATCATTTTTTTCCTATATGTTGTACAATTCCAAATAATCTGAAAACTTTTAAGCATGTGGCCAACTTGTCCAAGAAAAATAATCCAAATAAGCACCACCGTTTTGGACATTTTTTCATAGAAAAGTGAGCTTGTGAAGTGTAGCTGCCTTGTTGTTTGCAGGGCCAAAAAAATGATTTCAATGCTTATGTCTTGTAATCCACGGTGCAGAAATTTCTGAAATTTTTATCACATGTTTTCAAGTTAGCATCCTATAGTTACATGTGTCAAAAAAAGTTTTTTTTTTCAGAATTTGGTACTTGTACTAAAAATATTAGCTTTGGAGCATTTTCAATGAAAACATAGTCGTGGAACTTTAGGGATTAAAGTGAGATCTTTGGCCCCATGCATCCCTTAGTTGCACTCTTGATATTGTCACAAAGCCCTCAACAAACAAGAGTGCATGGACTTTGTTCCATGTTCCGACTCATGGCAACAAAGATATTTTGGGTTGCCAGTAGTCTAGTACTATTTCTAGTTGGAATCGGTGGCATTTGGTCTTTTCCAACAAAGTATTGTGCAACGATTGCACAAGAGACATGTGGAAAACCTTGGTTTGGGTCCGACCACGGTTGTGAAAAGTTTCGTTAAGCTAAATAATAAGGTAGAACAACACATTGCGTCCAAATGACCCATGGTGGGCACCTAATGATCCCATTGTGGTTTTTCAGGCCACAATCAATGTCTTCCCTTGCACCAATGAAGTGATTAGTGAACTCGTTAGGAACACCCCCCTTTTTCAATGTAAATCATTGTTGGAAGTGACTTTTTAGGGCCTTCCTCATTAAAAATTATTGTGACCGCTTGAGGTGATTAAGATGAGCATATTGGATACAATTTTTGCTAGTTATGGGGTAGCCTATTGTCTCTTTGGGGCTGAACACTTCAAAAATTCATAGAAAATTCATGCTTTGCCGAAAAAATATTCGTGTAAAGCAGTTTCAATTATTCTTGCAATTTCTCACGCTTGTCTTTATGTGGGAAAAAATTCGAAAAACTTTTGCAGTGGCATGAGGGAAGACTCCTAATTCTGATCAGAATGGGCTGTTTTACCTTAGAAATAACCAAAGCATCAGCCATTTCGGCAATATGTTCATGAAAAGATTCAAGGAGAGAACATCAGCTGCACCAGCACAATTGCGCAGCAAGCCTGCAAAGGTTTTTGCAAATGGAGCTTCATCAATTAGCCACTCTGGGAACATAGCAGGGACTTTTACACGCCGGGGTGGACTGGCCCCCTCACTTGGCCACTTGAAGTAATTACAGGGGTGCAAGTAAAATAAAAAGTCCCCTATTTTGGGCCCAATTAATTTACTTCGTGCATCCCCAAAGACAAAATTGGGGCCTTTGATTGCAAATATGAATTCAGAACTTGCAAATTCTATCATGCGCAGAAAATAAAAAAATTCAGGGTTTTACTGAGTGGATGAGTGAGGGGGTCAGTTCACCCAGGCCCTTTTACARGGCTCTACCCCTCAGTGGAGGCAAGAATCAACAAACCGTGGGATTGATGTAGCTATAGGCTTCATGACAGATTCTTGGAATTGGCATCTACACTTAATAGGGGTATTAAGGGGACCAAACAATTAAGGAACTAAATGAGGGAAACTGTAGATATTTGAAACATGATGTACACCCCCAGACACTTCAGTCATTGTTGATGTTCAATAAACGGAGATATTTTTATAGTGTGAAATTTCATTTAATAAGTATGGGTCCCCTTATTACCCCTATTCAGTGTAGAAGGCAAATGCTTTTAACGCCTAAAGGACCAAGTGTCCGTTCAACGTATGCAAGAAATCTTGGGTAGGTTCCTAGAAAGTCATTTTGGGTTTGATGTTCATGACATTTGGATACAATGTGTAACTATGTACCTCCTTCCTGAAAATCTAATTATTTTCCCATCAAGTGCACAGATCAAAAGTTATGCTGCACTAAACTTTGCGGGCAACGCGGGCAGCTTTGGGTAGCATGTGAAAAACTCTTCCTATGATTTTGAAATTTGTCATGTATGTAGTATACATGATACTAGATGCAAATGTCAAAAAAAATAACGATGTGTAGTGTAAAATATCATTCTAGAAGGAATAAAAGAACTCAGGCCTTGTTGAGCACGGTTGAAAAAAAATTTCACCTAACTTCAAACAATATAATCTTTCAATCCATGCAATCAAAGTTTTTGAAACTTTTCCCACACATCCCCAAAGAAGTCTAGTACAAATTTGTACAATTGAATTTTGAAAAATAACTTTTTTTTTCATTTTTTTCTTGTTGCCCTACAAAGTGGCAATTTTTGACAATTTCTTCACAAAATGTGCCTCAGTCCTTTAGTGGTTAAAGGCACAATAGGTACCCAAATTAGAAGAATGTCCGCAATGTCTATCTCAGTTTTCTAATGTTGTGCATATGATAAATACATGTGGAGACTACCCACGATGCTCCTTTTAGTCAATACATGTTGAATGTGTGTCCCAAATGGCAAATGTGGTAAGAGGTCCATCAGTTAATGGACCTTCTACACTGAATAGGGGTATTAAGGGGACCCATACTAATTTATTGACATTTCACACTATATAAATATCTACCTTTATTGTACATCAACAGTGGCTGAAGTGTACAGGGATTGTACATCATGTTTTGAACATCTATAGTTTAAGTCCCCTTAATTGTTTGGTCCCCTGAACACTCCTATTTGGTATAGCTGAAACTGAATTTGTGGAAGGTAAAAAATCTTAAAACATTTTTCAATAAAATTTCATCAAAAGACAAGTGGGATTGGCATCGAACCCAAGTTGATTCATGATTTTTTGGAGCTTTGAGGAATTAGTTATGAATTTTTTTAAGTCCAAATGGCATAGGGCTCTGAAATTGTCAACCTCATTACACAATTTGTTATTGACTTTTTCTCCACAAAAACATCACCTATTGGTAAGGTTTAAGCGGTCCGCAGCAAAAAATAGATGCCTCTCTCTCCTTCTCTCAAAGCCTGCATTTGCAAATGTATAGTGTTTGTACATTCCTGTTATATGAGAAAAAAAGACACATACAAATAGTATACATGGGTAGTTGCAAGAAACACCTGTCGTTTTTGGGTCAAAATGGCCTTAGTACTAGAGTACTATGACTTTTGGAATAAAATTTTCAAAAATGGATCTCCTTGAATATTGGTACTTAATTYGTGACCATTCAAATGGTAGATTTTCATTAAGATCCTCTTGCGGTGCTTTCCAATCTCTCTCTCTCTAGCTATTATTGAGGTATTTAGAGGACTTAGTATAGAGTCAAAATTTGTAGAAGAGTGGCAAGGTCTAAATTTCTAAGATCCACTAAATTATTAAGTGTGATACTACAACAATTGGGTCACTTTTTACTAGTAATAGAGGAAGAAGCCCCACTATCAAGTTCCTCATACTCCTTTGCTTTAGTGAGCCCATTGGCTTCACCATATAGAGTCTCCTTTCTAAAAAAGTATGTAGTATTAGTGTCATTCACATTAATTTTCAAACTTCATATGAAATCCAATGAAGAAAATTTTAATTCACACTAATCTAATTAAATCTCTCTCTTCATCCATTGAAGTTGCCTTTAGGAAGGATGAGAAGCGTGCAAAGGGGACATATGTGTTAATAGGCTAGTTGAATTGATTATTTCAAGACTAACCATAAATAATTTTCTTGTTTTCAAAGGACCACTTGATAATGCTATATACATYAACACTTTAAGCTTTTGCTACTATTGTACTACACTATGTAAAAGCAACCATCTCTAAAGAGATTAGGAATTACTGCAAACACTTTGCCCTTTGGATATGTGAGTTTTAGGATTTCAAGGGTTTTCAAGGTATAGGGCAATGCCGAAGGATGAGGGAATTTTGAAACAAAAGCATTGACAAGGAGGGCCAATATGCATAACTTAAATGAGTTTGTTGGTTTGATTGATTTGTTTGTCATGGTGAGATCTCGGACCTAGACTATGCATCCCTTGGGCAAGTTCTTGGTATTGTTGGAAAGCTCTCTACAAAGAAAGGTGTACAAATTTGGTTTTGTGGTGTTTGGACATATGGTGTGAAAGATACTAAAGTTTGAAGTTTTTATAAATTAAAAATTAGAAAATGACTATCTTTTTTTTTTTGGTTGTAGCAACATCATTGGCACACTAGTAACATTATTAACCAACATCGGAGGGCCTTTTTTCTCCCCTAGAAAGAAAGAGCCTCTAATGTTGCAACTTCCTAGCCAACCAATGCCTCTCTACAACTCCTCACAGTCAATGATACTAGTATTACAACTTCCCACACATCCAATGATTCTCTGCAAATTGAATTAAACAAAGTTCACTCCAAGGGACCCATAGAGAGATTATCACAATCTTGAAGGGGGAATGGTTTAGGTTAGAAAACAATGTGCCAAGGAGCCAAATATACATCTTTTCAATTTCAAGTATTAGGTACCATAAGATCTCTAAGACCCTCAAAGAGCCCCCAAGGCCTTGAGGAGTTTGACTATCTTTGAAATGCTTGCTAATTGTAAATATAATTGTATTATTATACATACAATKACCAACTATGATGATTYGCAAAATATACGGGTTTATTTGTAAGTTACAAATTTTAGGTTAGAGGAATAGTTAAATTTGAAGAATGAAATTAAGGGTGAAATTTTGTTGACCAATTAATTTTCACAAGTTGTATAGATGATTCATCCACAATGAAGTGAGGACTTAATAAGAATGGTRTGACTGTGAGGCTTTGTCCACTCCAACCAAACCCTAGAACCGCATTGTACAATATAAATGTGATTTTAAAGAGGATATGGAAACTTGAATTTAGAACTAGAGAATTGACGTCATAGTCTTGATATCATAGTTTTTGTCTACATTGAATAGTGAAATTTGGTTGCCTCATTAATTTCTTGACATTCTAAACTAAATAAATATGAAYTKTTACTAATAATGTAAGAACCATGTGTTGCGTATGTTGGTGCATTGGTTTAAGGCCTAAGTTTAGAGAGTCATATGCGCCAAGCARTGAGTTATGTGGACAAGCAATAAGTTATGATGTAACCTTTTTGTTATAGGCAACCTACTTGTTTATTACAAAAAAGCACCTCAATCTTTTTTTAAATTTTGGCATGGTTTTGCTTAACCCCTAAAGTTCCAAGTGTCCCTTCAGAGAAACTTGGGATTTTGGGCAGGCTCATGTGATTGATATAATTTTTGACATGATTTTTTGAAACTTTTTTTGATGATAGAAAATCACATTAGCTTTTTGAAAATATAATTTTTGTTTCAATTGGTGCCTGGGTACAAAAGTCATGCTATATTATGCCCAAATTTTAGTTCATTGGGTAGAACAAAAAAATCCCATAAATACGGAATTTTTTAATTTTTAATTTTTTTCTCAAAGATTATATTTTTGTATACATCTGAATCTTTGATTCATTCTATTTGGACTAATAATGAGAAAGTTATGGACAATCTTGTTTTCAAACAATCTAAATATCTTCTTGAAAAAATAACCTATAGAGTTCATTTTTGAATGCAATTTTCACAATTTTCCAAATCAAATTCCTTGATAGGGTCAAGTATTTTTGCAAAAAGAATCTCACCATTGGGATTATAGTGTTTCAATCTTACCTTAAAATTATTAACAATTTAGTATTTCATTCAATTGTGGACCTACTTCTACTTGAATTTTTTTTAATGACTGAATATATAGTGTGTTTTTCTTGAAATTTTTTCTTTTGATTCTCAAATTGAATCTTCAACATATAAAATTTTAATTTCAAGCTTAGTAGAGCGAAAACATTTAATTAAGAAGCTTCAAAGCTAAAAAATCTACTCATAGAATGTATAAAAAACCTTGTTTTTTTCACATTGAACGCAAATATCTTACAATCTATGCTTTCAAAGTTTGTGAAACTTTTCATACACATTCATATACTAGTCTAGTGCAAGATCTTACAATTAGATATGCAAAAAAAATTCAAATTTTTAAACGTTTTGCACCTTGCAATAGAAATAGCAGTTTTGAATGATTTTTGAGAGAAAAAAGGCCTTCTTGGGACTTCAAGAGTTAAATCTTTATATAGAAATATCATTCACCGGAATTTCATGAAATTGGTCATAAAGGCAGGTCATCTTTTCAACATTCAAATATTACATTAGATGAATGAGACGTTAGTTAGACTTAACAATGCCTACAGGCCCTCTCATTTGTCGTTTAGATTATGGATGTCAGCTTAAGGGCTAATCTGCAAGCTCTCTATTCATTGTCCGGAATATGGATATCTGAGACCTTAAAGGCTAATTTCACTATTCATTGTAGATCCAATAATTCAAAGACAATGTTCATGAACTGTTAACCYTTGAATGCATTAGCCCAAGAGAATTAAACTCTCTTGGACAAAATTGCAACTTTTCATCCTTAGTATTAAGAGTGGAAAGGGAAGATATTTTCTAGTACTTTGACTTCCAATGAGTATATTTGACTTTTCAAAGGAGATATGTCACACGGTATAACAAGTGCATGATTTCCACGGCGACTGGTCCGTCCTTCAAGGGTTAAACTAGAAGAAACGATAAAGAGTGTTCTGAATGAACAGAATCCGTGATGGATGGAAAAGTGTAATCCCCGATCACGCGGGGATTCCCGCATAACTCAAAGCTTGTCAAAACCCTAATTACGAAAATTAAGAACACCCGCCAAATCATACACAGCAGATTTGCGGACGGTGGTTTACGGGTTCCCAGTATCACTGCCTATCCTCTGTTTCGGGCGAGAGATTCGAGCGCGATGGCGACGGCAAGGATGGCCTTCGCCATGTCCACCACTTCGCAGTTCCCCCTTCTCTTGACTCTCCCTCACTCCAATTTCATTCGAARAGGTGTAGTATTGCGTGCAGCAGCAGCTGCTCCCATTGCGCACTCCTTTCCCACCATCTCCTGTTGCTCGCGCCYCTTCTCCTTCTCTCTTGCCACTCCTCGTGTCACAAACCTCGCCATTCTCGCAAGGGCAACAGAAGTTGGATCTGAAAACGCCGCAACGGAAGCCAAATCGGGAGATATTGCAATAGAGTCCGAATCGGAGGATCTTCCAACGGAAGCCGAAGCAACAGATGCCGAATCGGGAGACATTGCAACAGAAGTCGAAACGGAGGATCTTCCTACGGAAGCCGAACTTCAAGACGATGCAACAGAAGCCGAATCGGGAGACATTGCAACGGAACCCAAAACGGAGGATATTGCAACGGAAGGTGAAGCTCAAGACGATGCAACGGAAGCCAAATCGGGTGACATTGCACTTGAAGTCGAATCTGAAGTGCCTCCCGAGAATCAGGGATTGAAGTTATATGTCGGCAATTTGCCATGGTCGTGCGACAGCRCGCAGTTGGCCGAGATTTGCCAGGACTTCGGCGTCGTGGACACCGTGGAGGTTGTGTTCGAGAAAGAAACCGGTCGCAGCCGAGGATTTGCGTTYGTCACCATGGCCAGCAACGAGGACGCGCGTGCCGTGATGAAGGCGCTACACGGGAGTGAACTCGAAGGGAGGCCCTTGAAGGTGGACTTCCCGAGGCCGAGCGAGAACAATCCTCGCATTGTGAACTATCCTCGGTCTGCGAGGGGGAGGCCCGGGAACAGCAACAAGGTGTTTGTTAGCAACTTTCCTTGGGCTTGCGACGACGTGGCTCTGGCGCTCCTGTTCTCGGGATACGGCAAAGTCGTGGAAGCGACAGTGGTGTACGATAGGGAGACTGGCAGGTCGCGGGGGTTTGGGTTTGTTACAATGGAAAGTGCAGGAGAGGTAAATGCAGTTATTGAGAATCTGAATGGTGCGGATTATGAAGGGCGGGAGTTGAGAGTGGCTTTGGTCGAAGAGAAGAAGCCTCGCTCGTAACTGGATCTTTGGATTATGAGGAAATTAGGGAATTAGGGTTTAGGTTTGGCTTTTYCTATAATAGGCACAATTTGGTCTATGCACATGCATAATGGTTTAAGAATTAGAGATTTTTCGAGTCATCCGGGAGCACTGGAACACTTACACATTTAGATTATGAAGGGAGAGTATTCGAAAGTGGTTTGGGTCCAAGAAGCCTCTGCCCAGACAGTATTTTGCTGGKTCTGTTCATTAYAAGGTAAAGTTTGGCTGTACCTAGAGAAGGCTCAATTTGGCTTCCATACACATGTAGAGTGGTTTAAGAAGTGGAGAGTTTTCTTTTGTGTAATCTTGGAGCACTGGAACATGTAGATATTGAGATTATAGTTGTCAAGCATTATTGCGTGCATCTTCAGCTTGTGATACAACCATAATCTTGACGGTTTAGATTGTGAAAGGTGACAATTGAAAATAGCTTAGTCGAAGAGAAGAATCTCCCACCAGGCAGTAATTTACTGTTACGTATTGCCGTTCCATGGGAATTAGGGTTAAAGTTTGGCATACATACAAATGCAGAATGGTTCGTGTGCGAGAATTTGAGACTTTTTACAGTAATCCGGGAGCATTGCAACATTTAGAGATTATAGTTGTCAACTTSAATRGTCTACATTCTTCAGGAKATTGATGTCTAAGCCAAACTCGCAAGAGAAAATATATAAAGTCATCGCTATCTAGTGCAAATGCTAGACCCAACACGGGTACTGTCAATCGYAATTGCATGGAGTTCAGTTTGGGGGGATTAGGAAGATTAAGRGCCSAGGATTTCGATCTCRACACGTAWWTTAAGACTCCRAGAGGACGCTACCATGGTTTTCTCTCAGTCAATGGGAGAGTATTGTGCGTCAATAGATTGTCCAAGTTAATGCCAGAGAGAGAAAAAAAAAGAAAGTAGAATAAATGCGAAAAAAAAGAGGTTCTTACCCGAAACTTGTATCGTACGGTTTCCTTCATTCCCCGTATCTAGGTTACTGCTGTTAGGACACCTTGCAGAAAACATGCTTATTACTTGAATGGATTCTCTCGTCCAGTCTGSAGGATCGACTTTAGGTCTCTAAGATAGCTCTCCAGGAGACGCTCTGTCCCTTACGCTTCCACCTCTAGCGTTACTTTCTTATATATCCTGCACACTTGCCACGCTACCGTCGACTCTAGGTGTCTTGCCTCATTCAAACTAAGTCATAGTGAAAAAATTTCGGCACTACCAAGTGGTTATATTAAACTAAAGTGACTTGGGTGTAAGGATTTGGAGTGTAATTTGCTGTTGTCTCTCTAGTTTTGAGTTTCTCATTCAAAGAGTCTTGAGTGTAGGCTTTTGCAGTGTGTAGACTTTTGCAGTGTACTCTCTTGTTGGCTCTCCAGTTTTGCCTTTCTCARTTCCGTAGATTGAGCTCCTCAGCCATGCCGTCCGATCCCCGAGTGACCTYACAGGAGCTCGTGGAGAATGGTCATCTCGACAGCGTCCCTGAGGACTTTCTCGTCTCGGAGAACGATCGTGTGAAGTCTGATGTGACGTTTGATGCAGCAATTGATCCTCAGGAGCTTCCCGTGATTGACATGGACGAAGTGAAGGAGGATGTTGAGCGCCGAGGTCTTATAGTGGAGCAGATCCGAAGGGCGTGTGAGCAATGGGGTTTCTTCCAAGTGAAGAATCACGGCATGCCTCTCTCTTTGATGACACGGACGCAGCAGGTGTTTCGGGAGTTTTCTGAGCTTCCGTACGTGGAGAGGAATAAGATTCAAGCGGAAGTGGAAGAAGGTGCTCTGCCTGATGAAGGCTATGGAGATAGGTTTGGAGGCAAGGGGAGAAAAGAGTGCAAATTGGAGCGATTGCTTGCAGTTGTATACGTTAACTGTTTCTGGAAGATGATATGAACTTTGGCCTACGCATCCTCCCTCTCTCAGGTGAACCATCATAGGCTAATACGAGTAACAAGTTCGAAAATATTGGCTATGTTTCTTCAAAAAAATCTAAAACAAAATTAATCAAGCATAAATAATTACCTAGATTAGAATGTTCTCATATATAAAGAGGTCTTTAAGAGTACTTGAATTTCTCTTAAATGTCAAAATGTGCTTTAACTACCGTTAGATTTACCAAGTTATTAATGTTCAGTTAATACTCATTAGATTCATATGGTCCTCTTGTTAATAATTTCAGTCTACTTGTAAAATAATTTTAGTGCAATGCAAATGGTGTGAAATTCTGTTAGTGTGATGTTAGTGACACTGGCGTTACTTTGGCAACTACGGTACTCCACAATTAGGCAACATAGTATTCACATTATGTGAATATTTATCTAATGACCTATTGGATTAGCATTAACTTGCCCTTAATAACCTTGTGTTCTTAATAGGGAAATGTGATCTCTGTCTGAAGGATTAGCCTATTGAGAAAAATGTAACTAAAATTCGGATGCATATGATTACAGAGAAACAGTTGAGGATTACTGTGAGGAAACAGACCAGCTGGTACGTCTGATCTCAGCTCATTCCTGACGGCCTCGGATTGGAAACCTCGTTCCTGAATGACTACTTCGCTGGGAAATCTCAGCAGGTGTTGCACGTGAACTATTACCCTCCCTGTCCACAGCCGGACGTGACCATGGGTTTGAGGAAGCATTCCGACAACAACTTCATCGCTCTTTTGTTGCAAGACGCAATTGTAGGGTTGCAAGTGAAGAAGGAHGAAGAGTGGATCACTGTGAAGCCTGTGGAGGGTTGGTTYGYTGTCAACGTCGGTGATCAAATCGAGGTATATCRTTGGAAATCTCCACTGCGTTATTTGAACAGTTTTGRAGTGAATAGAGTTGAACTCGGGTCTCTTTWAGGACTGACAATCGGCTAGTTTGTAGTATTGAGGATCTGGTGGAAGAAACCAAGCATATTACAGGGTTTCATACTAAACGTAGGTCCTCTGGTAACTAGAGAATCACTATAGATCGCATAATTAACGAGTTGAAGGGYGCCATYCTTAGTTTTAAGGWTTATGGTGGACCACTCCAAGYATGCCACCAATCAGAAGTAGTTCCATGGCCATAGGGGTATGCATGCTGGGTTTAACGGCTCCCTGCAGATGAAGACCCAGTTTCAGGTTGCCCTTTGAAGACTTGCAAGTCACAAACTGTATAGAGCGGAGTGAGAAGGGTTTGTGGTTAGATTGAAATAGCTGCTTGGTTGTGCAGGTTATTAGTCTAAATAAAACTTTACAAAACAGGAGTTTCGTAGGGGTTTGATCTCATCGACGGTTGGTGTGAATAGCTACTTAGGTTCCATGATGACCATGAAGGTGGTTGATATCCTAGTCACTTTTTGGTTGCAGATTTTCAGCAACGGGAGGTACAGAAGTGTAGAGCACCGGGCATTTGCGAGCTCCAAGTCCTGTTATATCAATTGCCACTTTCAGTGCCGCTTCAGACGAGGCAGTTGGAGGTCCCATCCCTGAGTTGCTGACCGCCAAAGAGTGTCCGAGGTTCAAACCGATTAAATTCTCTGCAAGGCCACCACATGGCTTCTGCAACTACATTTATAGCAAATTCGATATGTCAACCTCACTAACAGCGCGTGAACAACAAAAAGACCTTCAACGATTTGTTACTTTGAATCTGTTGGCGCAATCCGATCAAGAAATGATCAAGTGTGATTTTTGGTGAATTTTTTTAGAATTAAAAAGACATTGTGGGCTGTCACTTCACATCCTCATATCTTTTTCTCTATATCTCAAAATGATTAGAAAAAAATTATACATTAATATCATGAAATTACAAAAGTTCAGAATTTTTGGAGCATTTTTGAGCATTCCGATTTCAACACTCCCATTTCAGCATATGTACAAAGTACTACCTAATTGAACATCTTTCATCAATCTTTTCAACGGTGACATTTTCTCAAAAAGATTGCGATTTTGTCGATCTTTTTTTTATAGGAAAGAAAAAGAAGTCTACTTTCATTTCAATGGTGACGATCATCAAATTTATTCCACTAAGATGAAAAATCATGCTTGTTACAAGGGCTAGTCTAGAAAACAAGAGATATGCTCAAACGCCCCTGGTCTTTTAGGGGTTGAGAAACCATTTTACTATGCTATGTGATTTTCCTCTTTGGGTTCTGAAGTTGTAATTACTGTTGAACGTGATTTTGGATCCAATTCTGTAGTGATGCAATGAAGCAAGGCTATGGATATCAGGTACAAGGCTATAGTGAATCAGGTGGCACCTATAGAATTGTGTATATGTACAGTACAATCACAGACGCATGTGTTGCCACGTTATGTTGCAAACTTCAGCCAAGAGCCTGAAAAGAAGCGGCTGTAATGTGAAGCTTTGAAAATTTGATCGCTGAGTGTCAGTTGAGCTTACTTGGAAAACACATGCTGATGCAAGTGACTCAGTGCCTGTTTGAAAAGCTCTCTAATTTGAAAGCTTTCTCGTTTTCAAATTTAGATTCACATTCTCTGAAGTGTTTTGAGTTTGAAAGCTCACCCAAAGACACCATGGTATGACAACCCTACGATCTACATTAAAAAAAAAAATCTTCGAAGAAAAATACATTTCTCTGGTTTAAGCAGCTCGGAAGAAACCGGAAAAGGGTGTTCGTGCATTTAGAGTTTAGGAACCAAACTAAACCTAAAACCAACAGAATAAGTAGTTTAGCATGGTTCCTATTTTATTGAAAAAAGTTTTTGTGGGGTCTTGTTGGTAATCAAAATACATTTCTCATTAAATGCATTATTTGGAGACATCATGAATAAGCTATGAAAATGTTCATAGCTTATGTCCAAACTACTGGAAATAGATATTTCCAAAACCAATCCTAGACTCTCATGAATAGTTAGAGTATATTTTGAGCAAGAATATGTAGATGATGGTTATAGGAAGGTGTCAGTTCTAGGTGTAGTTACCTTGATTGTCTTTGCAGAGGAAGATCACTGTGAAGTTCAAAAATGTCATGTACTCCGTATTTCATGGATACAAGCAACTACAGGAGGGACCAAAAATGCGAGCTCTGTTCCAACAACAGAGGCGCCTTGCAAATGCACATTGAAAACTCAATGCAAACTGTAGCATTTGGGGATGAGATTCTGRGTTTCAGAATCAGAAAGAGCCCAAAATTGTAAAGGAACACTAAAAACTTCTGACACAATCGCAAGCCCCAGTACTCAAATGTATAGTCCAGCACAACAGCACATCCACAAAAGCAGCAGCTCAGTAAGAACCGCAAGCCATCAGTCAAGATGCCTCACAGCAAAGAGAGAGAATTGCTATACAGAAAGCTCAAGCACCAAAGGGTCATTCCCTTTGGGAACCTCAAAATCTACAGCGACTTCCCCGGATCCTCCAAAGTCCACGAAAGCCTTGTAACGTCCATGGTAACCACGAAAGGGAAGTTGACCATTCTCGCCARTTCTGGCACGTAGTCTGGTAGTCCATTCCTCCCTCAAGGAGACRAGGCGCTTGCCAGCAGCATTGACACGCTTGTCCGAATCCACAAGGTGACCGTTTTTCCTTGAAATGGCTCCTTCCCAGAATCCCCACAGCATGATCCCCTCTACACCTGGATGAGCAAAGGACTCTCGCAGCATAACCTTCAAAATTTCACTCATGACATGGCCAATGAGAAACATGTACAGCTGTGAAACTCTTTTAAATCTCCGCACATCAGAGCACCATGTAGACAAAGAATGTTTTGAAGAATATGATCACAAACAAGMAGCTRTGCTATGAGTATCTAMMGCTTATTTCATGGTGTAGTTGCACTGTAGATTATGCTTGGTTCATGTTACGGATCAGGCTCAATTTTCAAAGTATAATTAAATATTGTACAAAAGAATCTACTCAAACTTTCTCACTTATCGGTTGATGTAGCTTGTGTTGATGCAAAGTGCCCTTTCCCTTTAACAGCCCAGAGCCAATAGATAAGGAATTCAATTGTCACAACTAATAAAACGATCATCTCTTTATCCTAAAATGTTTTCTGCTCTTACTAGTAACATTGACATAAATATGAAGTTAAGAGATATGAAGTCCCATTGCCACGACCAGTAAAATTACCATTCCCTTAACTATTACAGTTTTGGTCTCATTCACAACATTGACATAACCAGTTATCCGCCATGCTTAGTAAAGGTGTTATTTCTAGTTCACCAGATAAAGGAGGATTATATAACTAAGCCACTTGTGCAGTCTCTAGAAGATCGAACAAAGACTGAGATCTCAATGCCCACAATCGCATGCATGCCAACTGTTTATGCCTGATAGCAGGCTATCTAATCCACAGTGTAGATGCGGGACGGAAATCACCTCAAGGTCGTCTGCACGAACATGCTCATTCGCTGCGGCGACGTCGATTTCAGTCATCCAAACTGGTAAACCCACAGTACTCAATTTRTCCAAAGAGTTACAAATGATAGGGCCAATAGGGGTGTCAACATGACCCTGCACCCCGATAGCTCCAACTGGTGCACCTTCTTTCAGCAACCACTTCACCTGTTCAACATACTTCTCAGCCGCCGAGTTTCCATCCTCTCCATCTACCACATGATAATCATTCACAAACAGAACTGCCTCAGGGTCGAACTGGTGCGCCATTTTGAACATGTACGGGAGTATGGTGGGGTTCAACCGGTCTCGGAAGAAGCACCCGTGCAGCATCTCATTGTTGACGTCGTAGTGTAGGAACTTCCCCTTATAGCGACTCAGGAGTTCAATGGCTCGGCTTTGCAACGCGTCTGCGAGCTCTGTAGGACTGAGTGTCTTCAGCCAGTCCTGGCAGTTGCACTCTACTTCCCAAAAGATGCAGTGGCCTCGCATAGGGATCTTGTGTTGTGTGCAGAAGTTCACCATCTCGTCTGCATCTTTGTAATTGAACTGCCCACAATTTATCCTCGTCAGTAACACGTTGTCTGCCACACAGACATATTCTAGAAACATGCTCAAAACAATCTGAAAAATGCTAAATGATTTTACACTAACATGTTTGAAATCTGGAGAACAAAGACATCGGAGTTATCAAACCTGCTTGGCACTTCATGTTTGAAGGGAGATAAAAATAATCCTTCTCTAAAAGTAGCCTATTGTTAGTTGGGATTATCTTACTTAATTGTAACCCTCCTATTCGTAAATACCATAGATTATTCTGGAATAAGAGTGCAGTAAATATAACCACAATRAGGCACAAAGATTGTGCTACTTGCTCGATAGGTAAGGAAATAGAGATGATTGAGACTATTGCAACTACCATTCGTAATCCTTGATAATTCTGACACCTAAAGTGCAGCAAGGCGTAATCCTCACTTTGTTGTGGACATAATCACGGTTTAAAAATGCACTTACAGTGCCGCGTTGTGGCTCAGTCCAATTCCATTTGATCTCATTCTCAAAAACTGCCCAATTGAAGTTTTGAAGGAAAAACTCCTTATARCTGTTGTTGTCAAGGTTCCAACGGCCGATGCAAGAACCTAGAGGGAAACTCCTGCTTGTCTGCTCAATCCGTACAGAAATGCCAGGTGGAACAGGCCGGYTGCTTCGATACTTTACATTAAGAACTACATCTCGCTTCCGGATCTAGAGAGACATTGTTGGTTCGAGAATTTAYCCAGTCAGAATAGCATCAGTTAAAAAGAGAATGCTCGTCAGAAAGGGAAAGCAAAGAATACCTCACACTCCCTAGACCACAAATAAGTGTCAGCGGCGTTCTTAGAAATGTTCGACACCAATTGCATTGATCATACTACGAAAAGAATAATTTAGACGGGTCCAAATTCAAAATGACTAGAAATAATGATGAACATTGCAAGTGTTCATCAGAACATAAATAAATTGGGGGAGTGAATTTCTTATATGAACCACTCAAAAATACTCAAATAAAAATGAGACCCAACGGACACTCATTCCCGGACAGAGGGAGTATGTAAATAAGAAATGATATCTCTAATGCAAAATCAACGACATACAGCTGGCGCACCTTATCAGCTTGGGCCTTCAAGAGTGGAATTCGTGCACTTCTGTCTACAGCAAATATTTGCAATCCTGATTCACAGGTCAACCCATACGTCAACAAAAATATCCTCACAGAGAGCTTACATACTTTGGTAGATGATCAGTGGCAAGGTTACTTCATTCAAAGAAAACTTGAAATACAGGTTTGAGTGATACTGTCCAGATTGTGAATATCAGTACTTCAGATTTGATGAAATATTGTGTTGATTACATAGTAAGACCCATTCGTTGCTTGAGGCCTTCACCCTAATAGCTTGTCAATATTTCATCAAGAAAAACATCAGTTTGTTGGTTCAGTTCAGTTCAGTTCACAATTAAATGAACAGAAAGGATCTCCCAACACTTCAACTTAATCTACTCAAAAAAATTTCACGAACAATACTAGAGTTGATAGTTAATTATCTGAAAACCTTTCAGGTTCGGCCCTGAGTTTCATTCAGTTCCCAATTAGTTGACCATCCATGAGTCAAAAAGTCATAACAATTATCAAGATTTGGAGTCTACGTCAACAAGGTATTTTCCGTTGCATAGAACATTTATCATCATGTAATACGAGGCACAGAAACGATTTTGCCAGCGATCATAAACATAAACTTGGAATTGCAGAAAAAACAAGAATTTAAGTTAAGAAGATGCACACCGTCCGATTGGCACGTAACGCRTATTGGAGCCTCCATATTCAAGCCGAACTGTGGCCAACACATCAGCTGGTGCTCCTCCCTGAGTTCGGACCACCGCTGTTACTAGATAGGTTTCATGGGGTTGCACTAGAGCAGTGATGTCTTGCTGAATCCCCTGCCAACCTTCAGTTCTATCCAAAGCTATGGCAAAAGGTTGTCCTCTAGGTCCAATAATGCCTTTCCATCCATSTAAACCTGAGTGTATGACTTTGCAGCACATTCCCGACCATCCCTGTACTCCACTACTGAAAGAAGAATTCACCAGCACGTTTCCCCTGACGTCTACCTCTTTGAGTTCTTTCATAGAGCACTCCTGCAAGGTCATAATCCCTGTGAGCCGTCCATAAGTGTTTAAAGCAGTATTAAGTGTCAAGACTGGAGATTATACTGTTTATTCTATTTAGTGTATGATACACTGTTTTTTAGATTTAATGCTCATTTAAAAACCACGTATTGGTGTACCTCTAAATTAACAAGATTGGAACACCATTTAGCGAAAAGTTCACTTATTGTGTTGCTTACTTGTTGATCGACTAAGCATCACTTAAAGCTTCTCTTTCCTCTCTTTCAATAGTTGGTGGTGGTTCCAAGGTTAAGCCAAGAGCAATATTCAACCATGAAGTTTCATTAAAGTATAGCATACTAAATCATAGACGAAACTAAAGAGAATGAATGTGTAGCTTGGTGAGTAGAACATTTTAGACTTTTGTGTTCCTAAACTGATGGAAAAAGTGCCCGAAAGTTAAAGAAAGAGTCACTTGATTTCATTGTTCAACCAATTTTTTGCGTCCTGAAGTGGATAGTTACTATCTTTCACCAACTTTCGGAAGGACAACAGCTTCTCTAGGTTCAAAGACGAAAATTTCGTCTGAAAAAACAATGATCTAAAAAACAATTTTGACACACACGATTGATAAAATTTGCCATGCAACGATGAATCGATGATGAAAAGGAGTCTTACAGGTTCAGGCTTTAAGGGTGCAATAGAGCAGTAACTAGCAAATATATCCAYCCCCGTTGGAGGTCCTTCCATATAAACCAAAGCCTTGACAGGAGCCGTGCTCACTTCCATCTTACCCTTCAGCAATATCCACTTTCGTTTTGAGGCTGACCCACTGCACTAAAAGGAAAAAATCCTCATGACAGATGATCTTCAGATAATAAGCATCAAATTATAAGTATCTTATAAATAGGTACCAGCAAGAGATAGGAGGACGTCATGAACTGCATCATGCTAATATTACTACTTCATAATTAACTTCCTATGCCGTTGTCTACTAAAACATTCAAAGTTTAGAAGTAGAATACTTCAAGCTCCGAACATCACAAAAGACCCCATTTGATTCAAGAGTTTATTAATGATAAGTTAATGTCAATGTACCGGTAATAGCCATGGCACTAAGYCAAAGTTCACTTAATGTCAACTTAATATTTGCCAATGTACTATCAAGTTAATGTCAATGCCACTTATGTCTCACTAAAATTAAGTTCATACCATTTTCGTTATACTAACATCAACTCCACATGACGACTATATGAGGTCAACTAACATAAACTTTGTCAATTGGGAGGATTTGCTGTGATGTACAAATCTCAAAGCGTATGTTCCAAAAGCCTACGCGCACCTGGCCAGAGTGGAGTATGTAGCCTGCCCMTCAGCATTTTCTAGCTTAAGTGTAACCCGCACATCAGCTACCTCAACAGGGCCAGAAATGGAAACGCAAGCTTCCACTTTGTACTCCACACCTGCCTAGACTAGGAGTGAGGAGAGTGATAAGTAACAGGAAAAATCGCAGTAAATTCTACTTCACAATAGAGTTATCCATTAATTCGTCGRCTTTCAATCCTATTTCACAAAAGGTAAAAAAKMAAAAAAAWCGATAYCATGTGCCTAAYAWTTYACCGGCAAACAAACAAGCAAAACCYCAATCCGGTAAGATTTCAGATTCTGACCTTCAATCGGTTGGTGATATCCTGAGCGATGCCCTGCCAAGCTTGTGTCCGATTGTGGGCAATGCAATAAAACGGGTATCCACTTGGTGGTGGTCCGCACTGAAGGGGCGTGTCGCTAATGGACAGGGAGCAGCAAAGAGGCTGCCAGCCATGGTCAGAGCCCCAATTGAATGTAGGATTAACAATCAAGTTGTTCGGCCCAGCCATGGCTACCAGAGTAAGTTGCACTCTCTCCAAGCTTTCTTCTTAAAACACTGGAGGCAGAGATTCAAGCAGCCGGAATGATGAATCCTTGCCGAGAAGATTCACGACGCACGGTTTTGCATGATGAACTTAAGAAGACTTACTTCGTAGCTCATGCACCAAGCATCAAAGAAGATGAAKAGCCAGAAGAGTACATCTGTGAAAACCAAGGGACCCATAGGTCAGAGCAGCATCCCCCTTAAGGTCCAATGATGGCTACATGACTGGTAAGCTTAGCATTCTGAACTAGAATATTATTGAGTATAATACCAAGTCACTAAACACATAAAGTTTCTTCAAGAATGTTTCAAGGTAAACCTTCTAGAAGACATGTACTTCATTGTTAAAAAACAAAAAGAAAATTCCCATTCATTTCTTATGGTGTCAAGCAGGGCTGATTTTTCACAAAGTTTTTGCCCGTCCACGTCCAAAAACCTTGAATTGAAAGGCAAAAAAAATTGTAACCCGTCCCAAAACCAGTAATCTCAAAATCAACCCGTCCATGGAAAGGTTAAAAAAAAAACCCGTCCCAAAACCGGTTGGGAATTGAAAATACCCGTCCCGTAAGAAGTACAAATAAACCTCTTAGAATGTTTGTAAAAAAATTTAAAAAAATTTTAAAAAAAATTTAAAAAATTTAAAAATTTAAAAATTAAACAGAGCCAGGCAAGCCTGAACCAGACAGGCTGCAATTCCTACGAAGCCCGACCTGGCCCGACTGCAAAGCCCGGCCTGGCCCGGCTTCAAGGCCCGACCTGGCTCGGTTGAAAATATCAATTGGAATGCAGTGATGCTTGTTTGGAGAAACATGAAGGATAGGAGAATTCATCCACTTGTTTGAAGGGTAAGTTTCTCTTTTTAAAATAAAAAATTGAACATGTTTATATAAACTAAATTTTTATTCAATTGCTAAGTTTACCTTCAATTTAAATCTTTGACATTGTGTTAAAAAGGTTCTAAATTTTGTGATTGATGAATCAATGTAAGCAGGTGGATTGAGCACTTGAAGATTGGTATTTCAATTAGGTATTAGTGGTTTGACTCCATTATGCTTATACACATGTCATATATGACATAATGTAATTGATATTTGCACCTTTTTTTTTAGAAAAAATTATCAAAAAAAATATTTATTTTTAGAACCCGTCCAAAGTGAATTTGACACGTCCAAAAACCTGGTTCATTTTCTGAGAACCCGTCCACTGAAAATGTTTTTTTTTTATGAACATGTCCCTGGACATGTTAGGGACCTTGTGAAAAATCACCACTGGTGTCAAGGATCTAAAAATTTGACTACATGATCTAGTCAAAGCTCTAGCATTTTGCATTAATCTCCAAAAGAGCCATCATTCAATAGAGGAATTATCCAATCGGTGGGTGACGAATGTTCTTGAAAGCTTAATGTGGGAGCTAAATAAAGATTTGAGCTAAGAACATGAGCATTTCAGATCTTTCTTGCTCCAAGTGCAATCTGTGCATTTCAGGTCTTTCTTGCTCCAAGTGCAATTGCGATAACAAAATCATTGTACTTGTACATGATGTTTTACCAACTCCCAATGCAACAAACCCTCAAATCCAAGTAACTGAATAGTTGTTTTTTGCAATCACCCAACTGCAAGTTCACTACAAGAAGTTGCCCAAAATCAAGTAATATGAACTCGCTAGAGTGCACAAAAGATTCATTCAGTAACTCAACTAATTATGATAGTCATGACGATGTTTCCGAATGGCTACTGCACCACAATTCTAGAACGATTATTACAACATGGCACTTAAAATTGGAAACAGCATGTCAAGTGGATAGAGAAACAGGTAGTTATCACGAGAATACTCAAGATTACTTCCATTCCCTTGCTCATCTAAAACCATCCATGCATATACCGTACTCAATTATGCTAAAATTGACGAAGGCACGATTTCAACACCTTATAGTAACTAATTCGGCAGACTTAATACGCGCAATTCAACAAGCATGGACACTTCTTGCACTAAGAAGTAAGAACTTCGCACTCGTCAACAGGTCTCCAGTCCAAATGCCAATCCTTGAAAACTCTTTCACGTATCATCGTATGATTCCAAGAATAACATACGAGCAGCAATCACAAACAGGGTCTCTTTTGTTGAATGGGCACTTGGGCAGTAAGAAAATTTATGATGGGAGTATTAACATTTGAGACTAACATTCACCGTACGAAAAACTAAAATCTAAAATCTAAAATCGAATCGTCCTCTCAAGGTACGTACTCAAAAGGCTCGGGTGGAGGGGGTTCATTGTCCTCCGCCGCACCACTGTTCGGGTTCGCTGGCGGGGCTCCAGCAACACCAACTCCAGATACAGGCGTGTCCGTTGATACCAGCTCCACTGGCTCGGAGGGGGTCATATCTCTCAACATCACAAACCCGGAAGGAGCTCGTTTCAACTTAAGAGGGGCATATCTC